>ML828043.1:39813-53045 GCA_009831015.1 Picea engelmannii | reverse complement strand
TGTTGTGAGTTGTAAATCAACTTTGACACCAGTTGAGTCAATATCATGAAAAAGAGCTCTAATTTCGGAAGCTAACTTCATGGGATTATTATCTTTCAGTTCCAGATTAAACAACTTCATCAACAATTGTATAATTTCCATCTCTGAATGGGGGTCATAAAGATCTTTTAATTTCTCTAATGCTTTAAACGTTGTGGTGCTGGAAAGAATATGTCTTCTTACCTCTTCAGTGACCGAGGCAGAAATTAAAGCATGTGCCTTTTTATCTTTACTCTTCCAAATTACAAGTTGTTTGGCGTCTGTAGGTTGCTCTAGGTCATTGTCATCCTTGCCTTCACAAATTTCCTCCCATAAATCATTAAAAATAAGAGTATTTTTAATTTTTCGAAACCATTCTTGGTAATTTTCTTGACCGGAAAGCACTACTCCCACAATTGATACTAATGAATGCATTGTAAACTAATCTCTGTAAATGAAATTCCACTTGCACAAGAAAAAAATAAAATAAAATCTCACAAGACCTTCAACATTGGCTGCTCTAGAAGCTGCTCACAGCTGCTCCCGCACAAAATCTCAGTGACTAAACGCTGAAGGGCCTGCGGGCACTTGCTGTTCCTTCGCTGCAACTGCAACTACACTGCAACTACACAGTTAAAGGTGGCTCCTCTCGAATCTGAAGCTTACACAGGCACACAATAGCATGGAGTTTTAAAAAAAAAAACGTGGGTAAAAAAAACGTGGCTATGATACCACTGTAACAGGCCAAATAAACTCCACAGTACGCACAGAATACAGAGAACACAAATCAATCTCTCTTATTATCAAAAATAGATGTGGATACATTATGTATAGGCGGAGGTGGACAGTTATGGATAGTTACAGTTACGGGTGGATATAGTTACAGACAGTTAAACTGTCAGATTAAATTAAACCGTTGGATTAGTTATTAGTTAACAGTCCCAATGTTGAATCTATTGTAAGAAATGTTGTTTCTCAAAAGTTTGAGCAGACGTTTGTTACAGTCCCTGCAACACTGAGGCTCTTCTTCCATGATTGCTTCGTTCAGGTAAGGGACACACATATAGATATGTTCAAAATAATGAATGTGTTTTTGTTGTTTTTAAGTTTCTGTGGTGAGGAGTTTCACATGTGTTGTTTGGATAATCCACACTTGGTGTCATTTCGTCGTTCATCATCAGGACTAATAGTCCACTGAGAGCTAGCTGATTGTCGTCAATTAATACTTTAAATGCAAGACAATTTTTTAATTTAAAATTTATTTAATTAAGTCGGTTGTCCTAATTTGGGAATTTAATTTAATTAATGAGACTTAAATCTAGGGTTTTGAGAATAATCATTGGTATGTATAAGTATAAAAAATCTAGGTTATACTAGGATTTTAATTATTTGTTTAGGGTTTTAGGTAATTTATTAGGTTTTACTCCTAATTAATTATTTAATAGTGTTGGTATAAGTAATGGGGTTTGTTTGTGATTATTTTTAAGGTGATTAGGATATTAATGTCATATGATTAATGATCATTACCTAAGTGTGGAATAATAATTAGTGTGTGTAAGTATATATCGAAAAAAAAAAACTAGGTTATAGGAGGTTTTAATTATTTATTTGTTTTAGGGTTTTAGGTAATTAGGTTTTACTCTTAATTAATTATTTATTAGTGTTAGTGTATATGTAGTGGGGTTATTTGTGATTATTTGTGATTTAGGATATTAATATCATATGATTACATATGTGTATTAATATTGAGAATCAATGCTTATTACCTAAGTGTGGATATTGTAGTTAGGTGTCAAAATAGAAAATAGTGTGAAATCTATGTTTCCTTACTCATTTAGGTTTTTTATTTAAGCACTTAGGTTTTAGTTATATCTAGTTATTAGAATTGATAGTGTTTTAATATAAGTTTGATGACGATCACCGAGCTCTCACTCGACGATTAGTCTTGATGATGAATCCTCATTCGGATTCGAAACGTTGACGACGAAATGACACCAACTGTGGATTATCCGAACAACACATGCGGATGTGTTTTTGTATCTTGAATCGAAATTGAAGTTCTTTGTTCTTTCATTTTTTACCCATTGTTGAGCCTAGTATTAGTATTAATACATGGGCTGATATATAGTATTGAAATATGTCAATTACAATATTATGAATGTTTGCATTGAGATCAAATGGTCTGATTTTGCATTTGGGTTTTCTCAGGGATGTGATGCCTCTGTGACTATTCAGTCTACTCCAGGAAACACAACTGAGAAATATTATACAGACAACTTGTCACTAGCTGGTGATGGATTTGATACTGTAATGAAGGCCAAGCAAGCTGTAGAAAATGTGTGCCCCAACAAGGTGTCTTGCGCCGATATCCTAACCATGGCTGCCAGAGATGTTGTAGCATTGGTAAGTGATTTGCATTATCACAGGGATAAGTTGCCAACCTTCTTTTGAAGGAAAACATATGGAATTAAAAACTGAATTAATGGGTTTTTAGTCCATAGYAAGTYGGATGACGATGCTCAAAATCATAAGTAGTTTATCCATAGTCTGAAAGGATTGATARAATGGTTGAACCAAAAATTTAATTTGTATATAAAACTTCATCARATATATTTCTTTGTATCTAAATTTTGAAGGAATATGATTTTTKCCATCAAATATATTTTCTTCTATCTAAATTTTTTCAATAAGAAAAAAACTTATATTAATTAATATGTTACAATCACTAACAAAATTTTCTTCTATTTAAAATTTTCCAATTGAAAAAAACTTATATTAATTAATATGTTACAATCACTAACAAAAAGATCAGATCTTACAATCACTAACAAAAAGATCAGATCTATCAGATCACTTGATGTTGCATTACAATCTCTGTTTACACAAATACATATTACAAAACATCAGAGCTAGAAAGCTCTGTATTATAGCTTCAATAAATTACATCTCCTTTACACAGTCCAAAAAAGTAACAGTGTCTTTATCCTTGCCACTTTATAATTTAACTGGTGTTTTTATTTTAAAAAACTGTAATGGTGGAAATTGGTGAAATTTCATAAACAACCTCTGTGACTTTCCAAACCACTGAAAAAAGAGGGTGCCCAAGTTCTTCAAGGCATTGACCTAAATATTTATTTCATGCAAATTTTCCATTATTACAAATCTGAAATTGTAATTATAGGATTTGGATTTAGATGATCATATTACATTTATTCATTCAATAATATTATTTTGTTCATCTCTTATTTTGCATATTTTGCAGGTTGGAGGCCCACAATTTAATGTGGAGTTAGGGCGATGAGATGGAATTGTGTCACTAGCCTCAAACGTCCCAGGAAACCTGCCAGAGCCTACATTCAATCTCAACCAACTAAACGCTCTATTTATAAGGAATGGTTTGAATCAGACAGACATGATAGCTCTATCTGGTAATTTACTGCAACTTTTATTTTCCCATTTTCCTACTAACTCTGATAGTTGCACTCCCATTAGTTTTATTTGGCAATTAAGTGCAATTTTTATTTTCCCATTTGCCTCATAACTCTTATAGTCCCACTCTCATTATTTACACCTATATTTTTTCTAAATTTTTATACATAATATAATTACACACCCAGTTTGATACTCCGTATCTTATTCTACCTAATTACAAACTCCAAATAGCATGTTTTATTCCAACTAATCTACATAATTACAAATATAGAATCACAATTCTTTGTCTGTAGCTGCTTGTTTTTAGCAATTCTTTTATAGAGATCACTATATTTTCATAACATATATTTGACCTCTCCGCCCATTGACACAATCCATTCCCTTTGTCTTCCCCAAGTACATGTTGGGCGGGCAGGGGAAGCAAAGCACAGTACATAAATCATAGCATAAACTAAGTAAGATCAAACACTCATAAAATCAAACACATCAATCATACACTTGATACAGTGATTTATGTGGAAACTTAAATTGGGAAAAAACCATGGGCAATGATTATCGATCTTTTTTTATTCGAGGAAGGATTATAATAGCCAACCCAGGCATACAACCATCTTCTCCTCACACAATGTACTCTCTTGCACTCTCATTGTCCTCTACCTCTATGGGTATGCTAGTATATATAACATCTAGCACTCAGTTACACAGAGTGAGCATGAATAGATCACATAGTTACACGAAACAGTTCATCAGTAGATTGCATGCATGGGCATGTGCATGTGCATCTGCATGTGACAGCATGAGGAAATTGGTTGGCATGTTTCCAACACTCTAAAGGATAAAAAAATACATTGAGATGAAATGAAATTCAAAATGATTTTAGTTAGCTGTTGATCCGGATTTATGTAGGAACACAATGAAATACAGAAATAAACATAAACACAGAGATGTAGCGGAAATAAGAGTTCATTTCATTAATAACAAATGACTGAAATATGCTTACAGACAGAGTGGAAATAAACTAGCTAGGGCGCTGGTAGCTTATCTCTGAGAAGAGATGTGGCGGCTACTGGCCTCTGAATTTTGTTACAATGAGGCTCGAAGGCCTATTATTATTGAGAAACAATGGAAAACCCTAAACATCCAAAGACCTAACCCTAGGAGATGAAACACCAAGACTATGGGCCCCGTTTGGGTAAGTTGGTAAATCAAGTTCCCGGGGACGTAACTTTGGCATACGATCCCCGTTTGACGCGTTCTATACCTCGTTAGAAAGATCTATCCGAGGAATACAACTTTTGGGTGAGAAACATCAATTTTCAATCCATGTTGCTCCTCGTTTCCCCAAAATACGTCGTTTAATGCCTCAAAACGGATCCGAAAGTTCAGGACCTGGAAAACTGCTAAAAATAGTAAACTGTGCGGAAACTGAAAAACTGAAAGAAGAAATGGTGGGGGTCCAAGTGGAATAGGCGGGTGGACACCAATATCCACCTATATCATTCCTCCCCCCTTAGGAAGAAATGGTCCCCGTTGCGTTGAGTTCCTCTATGAGATGAGGAAACTTCTGCTGAACTTGGCCCCTAGTGAGCCATTTGGCTTGGTGAAAGAGTTGGCTTGCTTTGACAACTCGATATAGCAATATCCTTTGTTTTCGGGTGTACTTGATCTGTGTATCCATGATCTAATTAGTTCTGGCTTGCTCCATGCAGTCTGGATTTAACTCTGTTGGTGTGAGTTGTTCTACCATGTCAGATGTGTCTAGTAGAGGTGGAAAGTAGGGCCGAAGGCGGTCCACATTGAACACTGGGTGTAGACCAAGGAATGGTGGAATGTTGAGCTCAAAGGCATTTTCCCCTACAGCCTTGGTGAGGGTGTACGCCCCATATCAGAGCGGACGAAGCTTGCGGTGTGGTCTAGCGAGGCGCTCCTTTTGCAAATGCAGCCACACTTTGTTGCCCACCTGGAAGTTGTGTGGCACCCGATGTTGATCATGTCGTTGCTTGTACTTAGCATTGGATTTGTCCAAGATGTCATGAACCTATTGGTGGATGTGTTGAATGTGATCAATGAATTTGTTTGCCTTATTTGCTTCAGAATGGACATGAGCTGAATCTTCTTGAGTAGCCACAAATGGCATGGCTATGTCAATGGGACATAGTGGCTAGAATCCCAAGCCCACTTGAAAGGGGTTGTGGCTGGTTGAGCTATGGAGAGCCTAGTTGTAGCTGTGTTGTACATTGGGGAGGCTCTCATCCCATGTGCGTGGATGCTTTGAATTGTACATGCACAGAATGTGTACGATCATCCGGTTAACGACCTCTGTCTGGCCATCAGTTTGCGGATGGAAAGCTGTGGACTTGGTGAGATTGGTGTCCAACATCGACCAGAGGCTGGACCAAAATGTACTGAGGAACCTACTGTCCCGATCTAAGATGATAGACTGTGGGATCCCAAAGTGTACCCACACTCGTTCAAAGAAGAGTTTAGCAGTGGCTTCTGGTGTGATATTCTTCTTGCAAGCCATCATAATGGACATCTTCGAGAATCGGTCGACGACCACAAAAACATAGTCATTGCCATTCTTAGTAGAAGGAAGGCCTGACATGTAATCCATAGAGATAGATTCCCAAGGTCGATTGGGGGTAGGAAGCAGAGTATAGAGGCCTTGCTTCTTGATGGTCAGCTTGGCGATGGCGCAAGCAGTGCAGGACTTGATGTACTTCCCGACATCTTGTCGAAGGTTCGGCCAATAGAAATACTTTTGTAGTATTGCCATGGTTTTATCGACCCCGAAATGCCTAGTGATCCGACTGTAGTGCGCCTCTGTAACACCCTATTTCCCCCAGATTGTAAATATAACTAGACTGGCCAAGGACTATAGTGAACTCATAAGAATGAATATGTGATGTAAATGGACCTGCAGGAAGAGGTCAATGAATATGAATAATATTTTGAATTTATTGCAGAACTGCTGAGGGGGGGATATGAAGAAAAGAGACCACAATGGCGGTGGAAGGCTCCTGAAAAGGTGGCGTTAACTTCCATCCTGAAGAAATACCGTATTTGGACTCCACTGGCTCGGAGAACCAAAAGCGGCTTGCTGGCCCTGAAATTTAATGCCTTGCAGGCTGGTAGGTTGATGGCTTGATGAGGGATGGGGAGGTGAACCGCTGGTCCGTAGAGCCATCATGACTGACCAGCGCGAGGATAATCGTGCCACACACAACCTCGCGAGAGGATAAGGCGTATGGCATAAGCGATTAGGAGGGCAGATGCAAGAGGAACTCTGGCAATTTCTTTTACGCAGAGTGAGTGATAGCAGGGAGGGAGGATTGCAACCTTTGCTCCTGGTCACTGGCATATGGGAGACGCAGTCTCAGAACATCGTGGTCTCATCTCGGGGGTGGCTAGTGGTAAATTCGTTGGGACTCGCTGAGCCTACGGTTGGGTGGAAACAAGCACCCCTCTCAGCAGTTGCACCCATTTCTGAAGTCACTTCTGATAAGTGTTTTGTTTACACATTTGCCTCTTGAAATTCATAGAATGATACATATATGTATATGCTCATAGACTTGTGAAATTGTGAACGATTTCAGTGTAAGAATGTATGTGCAGTGTTTTGATAAGAATTTATAGACATATGCTTATGACAGAGGAAGCTATGCATTATTTAAGCTGATAAATGAATCTAATTATAGGTTGAATTAAGTTAGGCTCCCAGCCCATTCTCGGGAAGTTGTTTCCCTTCACCCATCTCTCGGAAAGCCCCGGAATAGATCTCTTGTAGAGATTTCCTCCTTGGAAAGGTTTATCCAGAACCTGGAATAGGAACTTGAAGGCGCAAGTCTTAATAACCTTGTACAAGGAGGAACGATCCTCTTAAAAACCCGAAATGGCAGTCTAAGGGAGGAATATCGAATCGGCGGATGAAAATTCATCGGGAAATCCACAGTTACCCATGACCATTAGATTAGCAGGAGAAGGTAGGGCATTAAAGGCCTTACCATCTGATTTTCCTATGTCCTCATGGGTAGGGAAGAGTCTAGGGCCGTTAGATCTCGAGAAAGTTGCGCAGGGTTTAAGTCCTAGTATGCAGACGAGGAGTCCCGGAAGAGTCATCGGGGTTTGAAGGTCAAGAGAATCGAGACCTTGAAGGTCACGAAATCTCGAGAAAGGATCCTAGCCGTTGATCTCAGCAGGACACGCGTCAGACATCAGGATAGGAGTCGGGATTTAACCCATCGGGGATTCCAGGAGTGAAGAGATCGTTGCATTAGGATTCTCGATCCGCGAAATCTCGATAAGCTCATAATCGTCCATCCGCAGGGATACGTGTCGGAAGATCCGAGGAAGTCGTGAATCGGAGAATCGGGGTTCCCGGAGGAAAGAACCTCTTGCATGTTGGAATCGCGATTCGCGATATCCCGATGGGAGCTTTGAACCGTCCATCGGCGAGGACGCGTGGCAAGAGATCCTGAAGAGTCAGAGTTTGGACATCAGAGTTTCCGGAAGCAAGAAACTCTTGCAACTTGAAGTCGCGATCCGCGATATCCTGACAGGAGTTTAAACTGTCCATCTGCAGGGACACATGTCAGAGGATCCCTAGGAGTCGGGGTTCGGCATTTCGGGGTTTCCAAAGACAAAGGAATTGTTGCATCAGAAATCACAATTTCGCGATATCCAATATAGCGACGGGAAAGCGGTGACGTGGAGGAATAAGTTCTCACATGCATCGGGGATCGGTATATCGGGGTTCTCGGTGATGAGAGAATTGATGCCAGAGAAGTCGCGAAACTCCGAAACGCGACGACCCCACTGTAATAGTGTTGTAGTGGAGGACAAGTGTCAAAGGGTCAACCCTCGCAGGAGTCAACGCCAAGTGGCATCGGGGATCGGAGGATTGGAGATCCTGAGAACGTAAGTTCTAAACACTTCAAACCCGTGAAGTCCGAAATCCCGACAAGGGGTAAGGAAGGGGTCATGGAGTGACGGTCACATTGGCCAGGGCCTAGCCAGGAGGGCTGAAGCGCATCGCAAATCGGGAAATCGGGAATCCCAGGGACTAGGAGTCCACACCCTTGATATCGCAATAGGGAAAACCCCGATGAGAGTTTGACTGCGGTCATACAAAGGTTGGTCATGTACGAGCAGGTCATATGGACCAGAGCCTAGCCAGGAGGGGCTAAGGGAAAAGGAAAGCTCATCGAGAAATTGGAACTCGAAACCCCGATAGAAGAAACCCTGACAGGAGCATGTGACTGTGGTCATCTAAACGCAGGTCACGTGGACCAATAGTACACTAGAAGGAGCTGGTGAAAAGGGGCGTATTGGAAATTTGTCCCATCGGTGATCGGGGGTTCGAGAGGACAAGGATTCTCGACACCGTAACCTCCGAAACCCCGAATCCCGATATTGAACCAGGGATTAACATTTCGAAAATGCAAGTTTATGGAGATTTCTCTTTTGGGAGACATTCCCCCCCCCCAAAAAAAAAAACTTTTATTTATGATAGTGGGTATGTTACAAAGTGGTATCAGAGCATGGTTACAACACTCGGCCTGATTGGGCTTATGCACGAGTCGCGCATAAACCTTGTTTGAAACACTCTTATGAGGAGTAATCCCCTGATTTGACTCTCTTGTCCAGGATTAAAAACTTGGAAAATGAGAACCCGACTGTGTATGCAAATGAAAGAAGTTATGAAATTATGTGCAATTTATAGGAAATGAATTTAACTCTTGACTAACAACCAGCGTTTGTCTTTTCACTCAAGTGGACGATCAACCGCGGGAATTTACAAACGCAAAGTATGGTGACTCACCAAGAGGTGGGAGAAGGCTCCCACAACAGAGATGAAGAGTCTGATGAAAGAAGAGCAATAGGAACCCCTCCAGACCTAGCTGAGACTGTGAGGAGTCTCATGGTCGAATTGCAAAGCTACAAGGACGATAATGAAAGGATGATGAAAGAGCAAGAAAAGAAAACCAAAATTAATGTAGTTCTACTACAGAGCTTATCCGACCTACAGTGACAAATGCAGCATGAACCTGAGATGCAGAATCGTGGTCGTGTCAGTGGTCACACTGAGAGAAGCACATCCAGAAAGCTCCACCCCAGAGGTAAAGGACCAGTGCCAGACAATTCCCTTGAGAAGGAAGCTGGCGATTCAGAAGGCTCTTCCAGCAGCAGGACCAGTTCCTATTCTCGAAAGAAACAAAAGAAGAAAAAGACTTCTAAGAGTCATAAATTTGAGGAATTCAAAAAGGCCAAACCTCCCTCCTTCGATGGAGAGATAAAGAAGGGAGAGGAAGCTGAGGCTTGGCTACTTGGACTGAAGAAATATTTCAGAGTCCATGATTTCTCAGAGAACCTGAAGGCCCGAGTGGCCACTTTCAACCTGAATGGAAAGGCTTCCATTTGGTGGGAAGACCTTAAGAATATGAAAGGGGTCCGCGAGGAAGACCTATCTTGGAAACGGTTCGAGAAGTACTTCTAGAAGAAGTATTTGTCGGAAAGGTATTTCGACGAGAAGGCTAAAGAGTTCTATGAACTCAAACTGGGACAACTTACTATGGAGGAGTATGTAAACACATTCCTCGACTTACTGAGATATGTACCCTACATCCAGGCAGAGAAAGCGAAGGCACAACGCTTCATTAGTGGGCTACCCAAGGAATACCGGAACCGAATTGAATTTGACGAGCCAAAGACCCTAGAAGACACTATAAGAAAGGTAACATATTGTCATGAAGAATATGGACATCGGGCAGAGTCTCATGGAGACTGCAAACAAAAGAGTGGCTTGAAATTTCAGAAGAAAGGGAGAAAATCCTCGGGATTTAAAAACTACAAGAAGAACCACAGAATGAACTTTCCAACCCAGAGTGTACTCCAACAGAACTTTCCCTCGGTGGATGGAAATAAAACTTCTAGACCTATACCAGTAAATATTGATAACCCAAAGAGGAAACCTTTGGAATGTTGGGATTGCGGAGGAGAGCATCTCTGGAGAGACTGTCCACTCCGATGACAGAACTGTCAGAAAATTTATAACATGTAGGAAGCTACCAAGTTCAATGATGTGGCAAGGAGTGTGCCGCAGATCTATGCAGCCTTGGATAATAACCAAGTTGACCACCAAGCTTCAGTGGTGGAAATAGAAGGTATGATCTTCAAACATCTGGTATCTGTTTTGATTGACCCTGGTTCAAATTTGAGTTATATATCCCCTAAAGCTGTTGATAAGTGTAAGCTACAGCCATGAAAACAAACTAAGCCATGGTTAGTACAGTTAGCCACTAGCACCAAAAGAAAGGTGGTAGAGGCCATACCAGCCTGCCAATTAGTGTTGGGTGGATTCCCCACCCAAGCAACCCTTAATGTATTACCCCTGGGATCATACGATCTGTTGATTGTTATGGACTGGCTGGCCACCCATAAAGACAAACTGGACTGTTAATATAAAACCTTAGAGTGTGTGAACGAAGAAGGAAAAAGGATAACCCTTCAAGGGATCCGAAAACCGGTCTCGGTGAGACAAATATCAACATTGCAAATGAGGAAGTATTGTTAAAAGGGATGTCCCCTATATGCAGTATAGGTGTTGAAAACAACCGAAGGTGAAGATCCAAGCCCTGATGATCACCCGATCCTGAGATAATACCGAGATGTGTTTCCAGAGGAGATATTGGGTCTACCTCTGAGAAGAGACATTGACTTCTCAATAGAACTTGCACCAGGAGCGGTTCCGGTGTCTAGAACACCCTATCGGATGAGCACACCTGAGTTAGTAGAGCTCAAGTTAAAATTAAAAGAAATGATGGATAAGGGTTATATCTAACCCAACGTGTCCTCGTGGGGAGCACCAGTCCTGTTTGTGAAAAAGAAGGATGGCACCCTTAGACTGTGTATAGATTACCGACAACTTAATAAAGTAACTATAAAGAACAAATAACCCTTGCCCAGGATCGATGATCTATTCGATCAGTTGGGAGGTGCGTCGGTTTTCTCGAAGATTGACTTGAGGTCGGGATACCATCAAGTCTGAATTAAGGGTGAAGACATCCATAAAACCGCTTTCCGAACACGGTATGGTCACTATGAGTTTGTGGTAGTGCCATTTGGGTTAACCAATGCCCCTACCACTTTCATGTGCTTAATGAACAATGTACTTAGTAAATTTTTAGATAAATTTGTACTAGTTTTCATTGATGACATATTAATCTACTCTAAGAATAGAGAAGAACATGAAGAACATCTTAGACTTGTGTTGCAAGTGCTAAGAGAGAATCAACTCTATGCTAAATTCAGCAAGTGTGACTTCTTTCAGAACCAAATACACTACTTGGGACATGTTCTGTCCAAGGAAGGGGTAGCAGTAGACCCTGACAAGATCAGGTCTATCCTGGAATGGTCTACCCCAAAGGATGTCTCAGACATCAGATCCTTTATGGGATTGGTGGGATATTATAGAATATTTATAAAAGATTTCTCCAAGATTGGTTGTCCAATCACTGCCCTCCAGAAGAAGGGAACAAAATTTCCGTGGACACAGCAATGCGAAGAAAGATTTCAAACCTTGAAACATCTACTAACCCATGCACCTGTATTGAAAATCGCTGACCCAGAAGCTGACTTCCTTGTGTGCACAGATGCCTGTAAAGAAGGGCTCGGAGGAGTCCTTATGCAGGAAGGAAAGGTTTTTTGCTATGAATCCCGAAAATTGAATGAACATGAGGTCAACTATGTAACTCATGATCTAGAATTGGCTACCATAGTGCATGCCTTAAAAATGTGGAGGCATTACCTCCTGGGAAGAAATTTGTGCTTATGACAGATCACTGTGGACTACGGTATTTGTTTGATCAACCCAAGCTCAATGCTAGACAAGCTATATAGATGGCCCTCCTTAGCGAATTCGACTTTGAAATCAAACACATTAAAGGGAAGGAGAATAGGGTGGCCGATGCCCTTAGTAGAAGCATGAGAACAATTCACCTGGCAGCGGTGAGTACCTGCGAGACAAATATCAAGAACAGAGTCAAAGAGGCACAAGAAATAGATCCCTTCATCCGAAATGTGACCCTGTACCTACAACAAGAACCCGCTGGAGAAAAATACGAAGGCTATCAGATGACCGAAGGAGATCTACTCACCTACAAAGATAGACTATACATTCCCAATTGTGACGACTTGAAGAGGCTCATCATGGATGAACTACATAAAAGACCTTACACTGGTCACCCAGGATACCATAAAATGATTACTGCCATCCGAAAACAATTTTATTGGCCGGGATTGAAGAAGGACGTAGCCAAATATTTGGCCCAATGCATAGAATGCCAATAGGTTAAAGCAAAACATCGACACCCAGCAGGACTATTACACCCTTTACCCATCCCAGAATGGAAATGGGAAACCATCTCCATGGATTTTATCACTGGATTACCAACTTCAACCAAACAGAATGATGCCATTATGGTGGTGGTGGATAAACTGAGCAAGTCCGTTCATTTCATCCCCGTCAAATCGACCTGCAAGGCGATAGATATCACACAGGTATTCATGAAAGAGGTGTTCCGACTGCACGACATGTCGAGGGAGATAATATCTGACAGAGACACAAAGTTCACTTCCAACTTCTGGAAATCACTGATGGCGGGTTTGGAGACCAAGTTGTTGTTTAGCACCGCCTATCACCCTCAAACCGATGGACAGACAGAAAGAGTAAATCAGATATTAGAAGATATGTTAAGGATGCATGTGATGCATCAACCTAGGAA
>ML828042.1:78848-92927 GCA_009831015.1 Picea engelmannii | reverse complement strand
TTCTTCATCTTTCTCTGATAGTTTTTTTCGGAGATCTTGGCCTTTATGTTGATTGTGTTGTTTTTTATCTTTTAATTCTTGATTCGTGTAGTCATCTCTTGAATATGACTTTTTAGGTAAGAATTAACTTTCTTTGTCAAAACATTAAAATATCTCAATATCAATCGCACTTTGTAATTTCTAATTTATTAATTGTTTTCTTCATATTGCACTACTTTATCCACTATTTTTTTTTCTATCATTTTGTGTGACACTTTGATTATTAGAGAACCCTTGTTCTTAATATATATTATAGATTATTCAATTCTCTAAATTGTTTCATTTATTTACTTTTTCTTCAAAATATATCATCAATATTGAATCTTAAGTATTCTTCGTAATAATGAATATACAACACACAATAATAAGACAATTAATTTGTTTCAATGCTTTTTATTATATCCTTGTATACTTGAATATACTTTAGTGTAAGAATCTATTACATTACTAAACTTTTTCTTTTGTTTTTGTTTTTTTTTATGTATGATGCCTTATAACTCTTTAATAGGCACCTTCAACAATAATTTTTTTTATAAACTTTAATATTAGCCATGATTCAAGTTACCAATATTTTCACATTATTCAATTTTTTGTGAGCAATTATAAAACTTATCATCTACGTAAAGAGAGATTTATATTTCATTTGTTATTCCTCCATGCAAAAGTTTTTCTAGGCAGAGATAGATTTATATGCAAAAATGCATTCACTATGAAATCTTTTGATTGTCTTAATATTTCCTCAAATGTAAGTTAAAGCACTTGGAAACTTTCCTTTTTAATTACCTTTTTCTTGCCATGTACATGGAAATTAACTTAACTTATGCCAACTATGGAAGTTTTGTTTGACTTGATACTTTTTTACATGCACCTTAAAAGCACTTGGAAACATTTCTTTTATCAAAGATTTTGGGCTACTAACCTATAAATTATTTGTAGAACTTTTTTTTTTCTTCTTCTTTTTTTTCTCTCTCTTTTTTTTAAATCCACTAAAAAATAAACTTGATCACAGATCGTCGGACCAACTGAACAAAAGAAAAAACTAAAAAAAAAAAAAAATACTTAACCACATTCTGGTGGAAATTATTCTGATACCAATTGAAGTGAACCTAATGGTCACTTCACTCAAGCATCCATTATAATAAGGCCAAATCCATATATTCCTCAAGGGGTAAATAATTATTAATAATTATTAACTAACATGTTCTTGAGATACAATGGACGTGTATAAATATATGTAAGGTTTGATAAGTCGTGTCCTTTAGGAAAAATGCATGACTATCATTAATTACAATATACTAAATGTAGAATATAGATCGTATATGACTACTTTGTACAACATACATGATTATACATTATTCCATAATGGTAATATACTTTAGGTATATAACATATTACAAAGACTAATAATAGTTGAGATTATTTAACATAATTATGAGTTGTGCTTCCTTCCTTCCATTAACCTTCTATGATTCATTTTGATGATACTTGGAATTTCTACTTAAGGCTAGATGTTGATGTTGCAAAAATTTAAATAAGCTTGTCAAACACTATAATGTTGACCTAACCTAAACTCTAGAAATTATAGAGTTCTACGAGTCTAAACATTGCAAATGTTAAAATTGAAATAAACAACATGCTATTGAGATTGCAAATTTGTTACCAAATGACATGTTGTGTACTATGGTTTATTAAGTTTTGAGTTATAATGAGCCAAACCAGTGTTCTTAAGATTTATTTATAGATTAGTGGAGAAAGAAATCAAAAAACAAACCAAACTAATTTAGTAAAGTGATAATGCAAAAAAATCTCATAAAAGGGCTCTAGTTCTAACAAGGACACACGCACACACATGTATATGTGTGTGCGCGTGTGCGCAAAAAGCTATAGAGTTATGCTCAAATACTAGTTGTTATCGTGGTTGGCAGTTGAGTCGCCCTCCATCCTGATATTTCAAGGAAGAGAGGGGATCCCACGAGGTTTTCCTTGAAAAAAAATATATGCAAAGTTATAAACCCTTAGGTGTAGCTCAGTAGATTTAAGTATTGTGTTGTCCTAATGTTAACCCAAGTTTAATTCCTCTTGCAAGGCTTGATAGTTTAACAGTAGGTAGTGATAGGGATGAAAGATAAATTGTGTCCCAAAGAATTTTACCACAAATACCATCCATAAATGTGGGGAAGCATCCATGGGTTTCTTTAGAAATTGTTTTCCTTGAAATTTTTTTTGTAAAATTATAACAAA
Source organism: Picea engelmannii (assembly GCA_009831015.1). Taxonomy (NCBI): domain Eukaryota; kingdom Viridiplantae; phylum Streptophyta; class Pinopsida; order Pinales; family Pinaceae; genus Picea; species Picea engelmannii. Next base: position 90,647 of record ML828042.1, on the reverse strand, counting down.
GCCATAGAAATACCTACAAAACCTTATGAGGACATTTAGTTCACTAAAAATTAAACTTTATTGGAAGTGCCTAGAGAATAACCAATCTAAAGAACCAATAAATTATCCAAAGAAGAAAACATACATGAACAATGCAAGCAATAGTGTGCAATAATGTTAACAAGTGAATGGAATTCGAAAATAAAAATTAACAAAACAAAAGGAAACTAAAAGTAAGCAATGTGTTAACACAAGGAGTTGTCCTTAGACTGCTTGAAGGACAATCCCAGTACCCATCAAAATATAAATAATAAAATCAAATTTAAATTGGCTGTATCAACAAGAAAGAACAAGAAAGAGGGTAACAGTCTGACTATAGATCAGTGATCTAACATTGGGCATGGAGTCATAACCACTCTACAGATTGAAGGAAATCAAGATAAATCATCAGGTTAAGAGCTTATATGATGATGATTAGAAGAAAGGAAAGTGAACAAAAAGAAGAATGTATACTAAACAAAGATCCTCTCTACAAAATAAATTGAAAAATCCTTGAACAAAAACAATGATTAACATGTCAGCTACAATAGATCCTTTGTTGCTTAGGGATCCATTAATCAAAGGCAGCCTTTGATCCTCAAAACTTGCAATATATTCAAGCAAGATGATAACAAAAGAAATTGAAAACAAAGAAGACAATCTAAGAAACAACTCTCATGAATCTTTAATGGCAAAAAATGTGATTACAAACATGCCCTCGAGCTTACAAATAAGCAGTTAAACTGCTCCTCAAACTCTCACCTCCCCCACCTCATCAAAAATTACATCATATATAGTTTATCTCTAAAGAGGTCAAGCTGCAATTAGTTACATTGGATTCCCTTATCCCTAGGAGTTGTTACAAAAAGGTGAAACAAAAAAACCACCTAGCTCCTATTTTTTGGATTTTGTCTAACGCAATAAATATCTTTTGAAACCTATCATGCAACCCCATATGATGATGAAACACCTATCTAACAAATCCATGTGGTCCTTTAGAAGTCATTTTTTCCATATGGCACTTCGAATGGAGGTAAATCTTGATGATTGTGCAGTTTCACAACGAACTGGTAGATTTCGCTGCAAAATTTCCTATAGGTGATGTTTTTAACTTTTCTCCCAAACTACCAGCTGGGTCGAGCTGATTTTTGGTCAACAAGTCAATGATATTATAATGCTTCTCAAGGCCAATTTTGGGAAAAACCCAATTCTTCGTTTTCAGGATATGATGAAAATACGAGTTTGTTGCTTACTAATTTGTTGCAAACTGTTTCATTTTTAGCAGTTCACAGCACCTTCAGCGAGATGTGCTATGAACTTTCCTATAGATGCCATTTTGCTTAATGATCACTAAAATTGATGTCAAAACCATGGATACAAGATTCAAACCTTTGTTGATGCCTTGTATAACCTCTGAGCCATGCAGGAGGACTCCTAAAAACAACAAGTGAGCAAAATCATGAACAACATAAGACAAAAATGTTATTTAGAGTTGTGAACCAACATATATGAGGAACCATGACAAAACTGATATGCTGCAAAAAAAAATGGTGCTCCATCTACTCCTTTAATTGTTTCACTTCTTCCTCTGGTGGTATCCATGACAACTAAATCATAACACAAGGGATTCGCAGTGTAGACAATTTGCAGCAAATTGAAAATTTGCATAAAATGGAGTTATGGTTGCAAGGTAGACTGCAAATTTAATTCTTTGATAAGAAAATAGGCCTCCAAAATTTGCATGAAGATTTAGGGTCAAGGGAGTGCAGACTTAACCAAACAAAGAAGAGTTTGCAGCACCAACTATATGAACTAGTTAGCAACGCTGACAATATGTAGCACCAAGCAGTTAGCAACAATATAGTTGTTACAGGAAGAAAAGTGAATTTGCACTTAGGTGATGGGAATAGATAACCAAAGACTGCATGAAGAGTGTAAACTTGAGAGAGGAAAACCGATTAAGCAAAACTACAATTGGCAACGCCACCTAACTCAATTTGCAGCAACAAGTAGTTTGCAACACACTCATTTGACACATGACATGATTCTCAAATGGTTGGATGTGAATTTAAATCTCTTTGTACACATGTTTTAGATAAAACACTTGATGATGACCTTCAAAACATGCAGATAAGACCAATACCTTCCCTCTTTACAAATAATGACCACCACCATAATGATATGAAGACTCTTGTACATGTATTCTGATTAGTTTCCTAAACCTAGGATAAAACCAAAACCATGATTGATTGGTATAAAACATGACTCATGACTTTAAGAACCATGACCCTATGACTCAAACCTAAGACTTCAAACAAATGACTGATATAGGGAGGACTGATCACATGACTGACAAAGACCAATGGTGTCCTTCTGAGACCAAACTAACAAAAATTTAGAAATGAGTTAAATCTTAACTCTTGAACATTACATGTGTTAACACAATGATAATGTTATCTAAACTTTTCATATGCTAAACAAATAAGTCCCTTATGCTTTGGAATTGGTCACATGTAACTATAAAACCAAGGCTAAAAAGAAATCTTGCTTAAAATACAATTTCATTAAACACAAGAAAATACAAATCTCCAGTCGATCATTTCACTATCTCTCCCCTATGAAATAATTGATGACGTGTCCTTCAATCTTGCTCCATGTACCATGAAATCCAAATCCTAAAAGATCATTTCAAAACTTGACGATTAGACACAAATCATGTCAACTCATCATCTATAGAAACAAAAATATTTTTTGTGGAGAAAAATGAGAAGTTGAGTTGAAAGGGTCACCTTGAAATGGCCATGAGCAAACATAGGCATGGGATGTAAAGTTATAGAAGAAAGGGTCGTATCATTAAAACAATCACAACACCAAAAAATGGCCACGGAGAGCCACATTCGAGCATAGGTTCAACCTTTGTTGAAGAGAATATAATAGTCCATGGGAGGAGTGATTACACATGTTTATGGACGGAGGAGAAGGTCAGGAGGGTATCAAACTGTTTGTTGTGTTTTCTACAAGAATAATAGTAGAGAATTCACTACAATACATCAAAACATCAACGAAAGGAAAATCAGTAGGTGCATAGGTAGGGCTTTGAACTTAAAAATAAATAAAATTATGTTCAAATTGTGCCCACAACCAACATTTAAGAAAAAATCTTCCCTAAAAAAAGAATTAGCTTTGATCATTCATAAGGCATGATACGCTATACTGGAATTGCACACATCAATCATGATGGACTTTTCAATTACTTTCTAATTAGTTTAGCAAGCAAGTGAAGAGTTGATCATTTAATTATCAATCTGGTGTTCATATGGAACTTGTGAATTGTCATGCACAATCTATGCAAGAAGAGTGTTGTTGCACTATGGCGTTGTAGCACTTTTAATTGTCACAATTTTAAGATCCAAAATAATTTTATTGAGTCACCAAGCTATGGTCTTAGTTACAAGGAATTAAAGAGCACAATTGCATGAAATTGAAATCACACTTGTAGGAATAGAAATCACTCTTGCAAAAATAAAATCATACTTGCAGAAATTGGAAACACTCTTGTAGAAATAAAATCACACTTGCAGAAATTGAAAGCACTCTTGCAGAAATAAAATGACACTTGTGGAAATTGAAAGCACTCCTGCAGAAATGGAAATTATGCTACTATATATTGGTGACTTTCTGATGTCATGCAACCCCTCCTCAACCCGCAGGTTGGAAGGTCGCGTACTCAGGATCTTTCTTCCTACATTGGCCCGAAGAGCTTTCGGAAATGGCTCCTCTATTTCCCTTTCAGGAAATCTACACCCACAATTAACTTCGAGAAATTCCCCCCTTATACTTCGGGAGATCGGAGTTCGCACCTTCGCAAATCCGGTGGTCAAGCGCCTTGTCTCTCAATCTCCAAAAACCCGAAAATAGTCAACACTTGACCTTTTCTCTCTCTATTTTGGATTTCTCTTTATCGCGATTTCGACGATTGCGGTGTCAAGCAACTCGTTCCCTCGTTTCCCGAAACCCGATTTACCGAAACTCCAATTCTCTTGCAAGATTTGACTTTTCAACAGCTCCTCTTTCCATCGGGACTTTGGACTTCGCGATTTCGTGAATCCTAATGCCAAGAATTCGGGTCTTCACCCCACAAAACCCCGAAATGGTCAACGAAATTTGACTTCCGTGTCGATAGTACGCCACCTGTCCACCCTGCTGATTCTGTGGCCCACACAATCCTTTCGGCCCTTCGGGACTTTGCGTTTCGTGATTTCGCGAGTCCTGTTGCACAAATTTCGGGACTTCAACCTACGAGAACTCGAAATAGAAGTTCACGGGTAAATCCAATGGCCCCTGCGGCTTGAATCTACGGCTCTACTCCTTCTGAGCTTAAACCTCTCTCGAAAAGAACTCTCCGTAACTCCTCTGCTCTTCCGTGAGATCTGACGGCTTACGGGACTTCGCGAATTCTCCACAGAGAATTTCGACCATCCGTCTCCTTCCTTCACAAGGACTTCTACAAACTTTTCCCAAGTGTTTTTCCACGGTGCTTAATCACCTGCGACCCAAATTTCAACGCCTTCTCACTGTTTTTAGTGCACAAACTTCCTGTGCTTCCTTCGACGACTTTAAAGGCTTTATCCTTCCCAAGCTTTCTCCAACTCTGAGTCTTGAAGAAGACTCATGCACGCACTCCTTGCGGAAAATTCCTTAATTACTCCAAGGAATTGGAACCCGTCGACTCTGCGCACTCCTGCAGCAGTCGTCCTCCAACGACTTCTCAAGTTCACAACTCTGAGACTTTACTTGGCCTGCGCACTCCTTGCACGGCTCCTGTGCCTAACTGCACTTATGTGGGGATGAGCACAAAAGCTATCTTATCTAAGCTTTCAGAGACAAACCTCTAAACCCTTTGTCAATGCACTCCTTGCAGACAATTCAACTGCACTCCTTGCAGGAACTCTTGCTCAGAAAGAGAAACAATTGAAACTCATTTCCCTTACTCTCTCTCTCTCTCAAATTTCAAACATTCAACAAGAAATCATTCATACATAGCATAAAAGCAATTGCATGACAGAAAGAGTAAAACATTCATGAGCATAACATTCAAAAATGCATACACAGAGAATATTTGAACACCATGAGTCTAAATCAAAGCCTTCTTTGTATTAATCTAGAACTTTTGTACATGGAATTTGGCTATACAACTCTCTGCTTCTTCTCTTCTATGCTCTATGCTCTCAATTGGCATAATCTCCTTCTCTCTGTTCTATTCTATTCTATTCTATGTTACAATACACAATTGAGGGTKTCTATATCTCGTTTCCCTCWCTCCTTCTAAACTGTCTAATCTACACATTAATTTCTATCTACTTGCATTAACTATCATAAATGYCTTTCTACCTACTAAGGACGAGAGCGGATCGCTCAAGGTCCGTTTAYATTTTACAAGTGCGCCTCCACTTGATGGCTTCATTAATATTTTAAGACATTTTCAAAATTTGTGYTGGGCRCTTCTCCAGCTGTCCTTTGTCTCCGCGTTGGCTCGCTTGAGATGCTCCTRCATCACTTTCTCAAGTATGATGAAGATAGTGTATTRTTGCAAWAATTAAGTGTTTGTTATATTCAGTGCCAATTCCAATCTATTGAACATTATAATCCTYGGAAAATAAATGAAAGAAAGTGCAGTYGCARYAATGTGAGTTGCAGTAACGAAGTTGTGGCRCTAAAAGAATMTGGATTGTCAGAATTGCAACAATGGATGTGGTTGTGACAGAATACACGAGTCGCAACAACTGAAATCATTTATGATAGGAGCTAAAAATATGCAAGTTGCAACAATCAAACCAGAGAGTTGTCTCCTTTTGGAAGAACTAAATTAGTAGTTAGTTTAAAAATTCAAACCAAAAAACTGAATCACACGGAAACTGTAATGATATCTTGTGAATCTAATACTGGTAGCAAACCGAACAAAAGAATAATTTTTGAAGAGATTAATCTATGCTATGAATTGAAATGACAGTGAATTAAAACAAACATCTATTGCATATCAATGACGCTATGGGTATGAGGTTACAACAAATGAAAAGCAAATGGAAATCAAACTGAACAATATAAAAATGATAACCTCTACTTCCATTGTACGTGCAATACCTAGCTAAGGAGGGGGCCCTACCCCCTTAGACAAGGTATTGGTTGATCGCACCAGAATCACACAATCGTCGAGACATAAACACACACATGAAAGTAAGAACAAGAACTTATATTGTCGAATTGAAAAGATACAATAGCAAAATGTATATGTCTGAATAATCTCCCCCTTCAACTCTGAAGAGCCAAGGATTTTATACACTAGTAATAATGTTCTAAAATTATACAATGATTGGATGGATAGTCGTGAGGATCTGATTGTTCATCCAATTACAAAATTCTTGTTCAATTTAGGTTGTGTGCTGACAATGGAATAATTCCTCTTTTAGTTGCCTATTGTAGCTTCTTATTGATTGTCATGCTGGCAAATCCTATTTGGATTTGTAGGCACTATAGTTGTGATCTCTGTTGTAGCTGTTTGCATGGATCTGCAACAACCATGAATTCATCCTGAGTTGTAGCTGGAGGGTTTTCACCTGGAGTTGCAGCAATTCACTTTGCACGTGGAATTGTGTCAGCTTGGAATTGCAACAAAGAACTGTTGCATCCACCTGAAGTGTTGCAGCTGCTAGATTTCCTCTGCAACAATATTAGTGACTTGAAAATAATGAGTTCCTTATAATAATTATGAAAAAGTAACATAATAATGGTATATAGGAAGATGATTTGTACCTTAGTGATAAGTGTGGTGAATTGGATAAAGGAGGTGTCAAAAATGGAATGATAAATGGAAAATGATAAACAAAAAGATATAGACGGGTGCTAGAGATATGCCATTTTAGGCTCCTGTCATCTCCCCCAGCCCAAAATTATTGCATGTCCCCATGCAACCAATTATCACTCAATGTTAGAGAGGTCAGGTTGACCCTGAGGGTCACTAGCACCAAATATAACCTCATGTTTTACCATGCTTTCTTCACTGATGTATTGGTCTGTGGAAAGTCCTCTTTGTTCAGTCTATGTTTGAGTGGTGTTATCAATTCTTTATTGTGAGGCAGTTGAAGGTTCCCCTGCAGCAAGTCCCCAGTTCCTCTAATTCTTACGTGATCATCTTCTTATTGATATTAAGCTTTAATTTTTCACTCTCAACATTTTTTTTTCTCTTACCATGAGAGCATATATAGGGAGAGAGTGGGGGATACTTACCCATCTAGGAGTAAATGAAGTAGAATCTCATGGCTGCAACTATTGTGGGCCTTGATTTGGTGTCCCAGCAGGGCCCTCTTCACATTCACTCGGTGGGTCCTCCTTTGCTTCTAGTTGTTCTAGTAAATTGGTAGGTCGTTCCCCAAGGGGTTCACCTACCTATTTTTGTGCATCAATAGGGGACTTTGGTTCTTTTTCCCACTTGTCTTCCATAGTAGCAGCATATAATCTATCAAGAGTGTCTCTTGATGTTGCAACAAGAGACCCTATTTCTTTTGTGGTGCCTTCAATTATGCTTATAGTTGTGTTAATAAGAATGTCCAATTGACCCTTGTCCCATGTACCACTAGAGCGTTCTGCCTTTTCAATCTAGGTCTCATGAGACTTGGGCGATTGTGCGGGAGTAGGGTTTCTTGCTTCTGTTGGTTTTGTTATCTCGGTTGTCGCTTGCTTTGCAGGAAAGCTCCCCACTAGTTCTTGTGGAGCAGTGGAGGATTTTGTCTTTGCTTTATCCTCATCAAGGTTTGCTTCTACGAGAGAAAACTGGTCGTCACCAAGAGTTGTTTGATCAACCTCCAAGCCAATATCCACCCCTGATTCTTCTGTAGCAAGAGAGGAATCAGGTTTCTCTCTCTTTTCATGCTCTTCTAGGACTTGTTCAACGGGCTTAGCAGTGTACCTTTTTCTTTCGCGCATTCGTAACCTCTTGCTTGCTCCTTTGTTTCTTTGGCGTTGAATGTTTTCTCTTCTTGAAGCCTCGAATTCACTTGATAGGTGGTTTACTGGTCATAATTTCGATATCACTGTCATGGTTTGTTGCTAGTGGAGTTGTAGCGCGACAAGCTTTTGCCTTACTTTTTCGTTGGGATTTCCTTTTTTGAGTCATAGTAGCTCGATTGACTATATCTACAGGATCATTTTCTAGTGGAGGTGTTGTAGTTGAAGTGGCTTGTGGAACCGGGAGTGCAGGGGATTCTTGTTTCGTTGCCTGAAGTGCAGCAACTTCATGTTCTTTGAGGAGAACTGGTGGTTGCACCACACTGTTCCAATTGTGACCCTCTCATTGTAGAGCATGTTCAACTAGTAGTTTGATGAGGTCGTGATGTGTCGCCATATCTCTAGGGTTCTTATCTCTCTTTACGAGTGCTGACATTGTTTGTAATGTTATAAACAAGAAATACATGTTGATCAGCCAATTATGGTGTAATTGATCAACTAAACGAATGTGCTACACATAAATAGTGCCAAAGTAGTCTTCACAAGTAAAATATCTTTGAAAAAAAATGACAACGTCTTCCCATGGATGAGGTAAATATATGTGTTCGAAACCTGTCCCTTTCTTTACCAATGCCTCTCTTGCTTCAAGAAACTATCACAGGACTTTTGGCTGGGAGGTCCTTCAGCTATACCACCTTTTGTCGATGCAAGGGAGGCCAGTGACCTCTGCAATTGTTTCTTTTGTAACCTCCACATGTGTTTTTGCGACTGTGGTATGCTCTATCGAATATTTCATGGCGAATTCTAGAGTGATATCATTGTTGTATCCCTGTAACCGTAATACACACTCCATCCAGTCTGCTCACCATAATATTTCCCTGATATCATTGTAAACCTCCAGCAGCATAGGTTTAGTCAGATCTATGTGGATTAGAGATCCTCCCATGGATCCTTTCCTCTATCAACTCTGAGTGTTCATATTTGCAAGGGCCTATGCCAGTTATGGAAAGTCGTGATTGTAGTAATGATTGTCTGATGTGGCATATTACGATGGAATAATGAAACACGTGCCATTAAAATGCACTTATTTCTAATTCAAATAAGAACGTGTACCTGTCATATCCTACCTTGAGTGGTTGTACAATATGATGTGATTGGATTCATGTCAACAATCCTTGTTGGAATTGCAACGCCATTTGTCATTGTTTCATCGATCGAAACTGCAGGAATGTCGACACTGAAAAGTGCAAGCTATGGGTGGAGTCGTGGCAATGGGAGTTGCGGCAACGAGAACTACAACACTGGAAACATACCTTGATGATGCAGATAAGAGTTGCAGCATAAATGTTGTAGGGGAAGGGTGAGGGTGGAAAGTGAGAGAAATGGAATGAGGCTATGAGTGGAGTTGCAATGATGTGAGTCACAACAATGGAGTTGCAGTAATGAAAATGGAATACTAAAAGTAATAAAGGGGGGTGTCGCAGTAGCTAAGATTGCAACAACAAAGCTGCAACACAAGTAATGTGAATCATAGTAGCAGTGATATAGGTGAATGGGAAAAATGGGTATGAATGTGGTGGAGGAATTTGCAGGGGTGAAACTCACGACCATGAGAATAGTTGCAACAACAGGAATTGGAGCGACATTCAGAGTTGCAACCAAAAAAATTACTACTACAAAGGGAGTTGCAACAAAAAGAATCGCAGTGACTGGAGTTGCATCACCATGAAATAGCAACAACATTATTCTCCTTGTGGATCCTACAAAAGGATTTGTTAGAAAGAAACAATTTTTTGTTGAGACGGATCCTAACATAACCATCACAGGACCGTGAAGTGCCCTACTTTTTTTCTTTTTAAAAGCACCAACTAAGCTAGTTTTCGCCTTTTTTTTTGGTAGAAATATAAATTATCTGGCAGGAACAATTTCCATATCATTGTCAGGCCATCCATTTGTAATTTTCTTTAGAAAGGATTCCTTTGATAGGGGATGTTGGTACAGGAGGATTATATGTCCATCATCCACGATAGGAATAATATCTTCATCGATAGTGTGGAGTTTGATGGCCCCACTATCATACATTGTGTCAATCTCATATGGACCAAGCCATCTGGTGCAAAACTTTCCTCTGAAATCTTTGAAACTGGAATCAAACAATAATGCCCAATCTCCAGCCTTAATTTTTTTTTTCTCGATAAACATGTCGTGTCACTTATCCCTTTGATGTTGTAACATTGTGGCTCGATGTAAGGCATCCTATCGTAGTTTTTCCAACTCGTTGATTTGGAGTAGTCTTTGTTTCCGAGCCTCCAATAATTCCAATCCAAGTTGTATTGTTCTCCTTAATGTATGAATCTTTGTCTCAATGGACAAGAGTAGTCGCTTCCCATAAACTAACTCATAAGGTGTGCAACTTTTAGTAGTCCTCCAAGTGGTCCTATAGGCCCATAAGGCTTCAGGAAGTCTATCATCCCAATCCTTGAGGTGTAATCTGACGGTTTTTGTAATGATAGCCTCAAGGATTTTGTTAGTGCCATCTACTTGTCCATTTCTCTATGGATGATATGGTGTTTTTATTATGTGCTTGATTTTGTATTTATCCATTAGGTCTCTGACAAGTCTTGATGTGAACTAAGTTCCTCTTTCAATCACTATCTCACATGGTATCCTGAACCTTAAAAAAAAATTCTCATGGAGAAATTCTACCACCACTTATTCGGTTACTGTTGAAAGTGCCTTGGCATCCATCCATTTTGTGACATAATATGTACAGATGAGGATGTAGGAGTGTCAAACCCAAAAAATCAATAGCCCACTTATCAAAAGGTTCTAACACCATTTGTGGTTGTAGTGGCATTTCATCCATTTGTATGGGTCTACCCACGCATTGAAAGTTGTCGCACTTCTTTACATATTCTTTGGCATCTCTGAATAGTGTGGTCTAGTAATACCCTTGGTGAATTAATTTGTACCCAGTTCTTTTATCTACAAAATGGCCCCCACATGGCCCATTGTGACAGGCTTTTAGGATTTCATGGACTTCGTCTTCTCATACACACCTTCTGATAATCAAATCAGGTCCAGTGTAGAAAAGCCAACCATCAATCCATGAGAATCTTTCACTTTTCTTTCCTATACATTGTTGTTCTTTAAGGGTAAGGTGATGTGGAATTTTACCTACAACCAAAAAGTTAGCAACATCTGCAAACCAAGGTGAGTTAGTAGGTACTACAAAGAGATGTTCATCTGGAAAGTGGTCATCTACTGGAGGTTCATTTTCATTATATGTTATTCTAGAAAGAAAGTCGGCCACTACATTATATTTTCCTGGTTTGTCTAGAATGGTAATATCAAATTCCTACACTAAAAGTAACCATCTAGTAAATCTACCATTTGTGATTGGTTTTTTCATTAAATATTTAATAGCAACATGATCAATATGCAAGATTACATAATATCTAGTAATGTAGTGTTGAAACTTGTTTATTTCATGAATAATAACAAGAAACTCTTTCTCGGTTATCGTGTAATTTAGTTCGACATGTGAGAGATTCTTATTGACATAGTATATTGCATATGAGTACTTTCTTTCAAGTTGTCTGAGGACTGCTTCGATGGTCATGTCAGATGCATTTGTGGAAATGTGGAACGAGAGGGTCCAATTGGGTCCTCTTAGTACAAGTGGTTCAAATACTCTAACTTTTAATTCATCAAGTGCATGTTGGCATGTCTTTGTCCACACAAACTCAATATCTTTGCTAAGTAGAGAAAATAGTGGAC
>ML828042.1:14206-26507 GCA_009831015.1 Picea engelmannii | reverse complement strand
TCATATTAGATTAAAAGTATTACATATAAAGGGAGATTTATATAGTAAGAAATATAAATTAGTCTCGATCTTATAAAGAAACATATAGTAGAAAAAGACAAAAACATGTATCCAAGGCAAATAGATTTGCATTACATAGATAGACATAAACATGTGATCCACCATCTCAATTCTCTTCTAATTTCATAGGGCATTCTTTCCATCTTTGACCTTCTTTTGGCAAATGGTTTGTACTTAATTTATTTCCTTGTAAGAATGGGAAAATGAAAATGAGATAAACTCAAATTTGAAACTAATATTTTTTAAACTTTTTTTAAGGCTTCCAAATTATATTTTCCAGTTGGGATGTTTCATTCATTGAGTTAATTATTAGAGTCGAATTCCCAAATATATAGATCTTTGATATATTTTTGTTCAAGGCACATTTCATCATCAACCCTAAAGTCATGTTCTTAGCAAAATTATGTGTTCCAACAATTAGATCCACTTTAACTTTTATAAAGTATAACTTAGTTACTATCACTATTTACAATTACAATATAATGTCTTATCATATACTACTTAGTTACTGTTCTCGTTTATAATGGATGCTTTATCATGCCAATTGGGTCTAGCTCGACTAGTTGAGAGAAGAAGTGTTATCCTCCCCCACCAAGGATCAATTCTTGCAAGTGACATGTTGAGTTCTTAATGAGTATATTGTTGTATTGGCCTTGAGCTATGAAGAATTTAGTTTACCATGGGTACCATCCTCGAAAGGAAGGGAAGTGCTAGCAGGTTTTATCATGTATTATTTAGTCATCACTCAATTGTTGTGGTACAAGTAACATTGGTATTTGTACAACATGTGGTACTTTTATGTAATAACATTAGTGAGTTATATCATTGTGATCTATGTGTGGTGTTAGAGTTATGACACGTGGTGCGCATGGACGATGCCACTTGCCACTTATGCATGTACAATGTACTGCTAGTTGTAGATTGCATGCAACTCAAGAGCTATGTTGAATGATCTTTATCTCACCCACTGTAAATAGCAATAACAATATCATTTTAAAAGTAAATTCCTTTGGATTATTATGTTTCATGTAATATTGGTTGTTGCATAGAATGCAATTCAAGTCTAGTTGGTAATATTCAACCCACATCCTCTCATGTATCACGCAAGACACGTCCTCTATGTCATCCTCCTCCAACCAGGACACTCTTGGTCCCTAATTCCTCTTACAGGGTCAAAGGGAAACACCCCTTGCAAGGTCAAGGGGTAATTCCCCTTATAGTGTCTACAAGGCAATGCCACAAAACCTTAACAATGTTTGGTGCAAGCAGCACCACACATGCCAAGTTCTACAGCATGCATGCTCTCTCAACATCTTACATGCACACTTAGCACCGGCACCCCTACAATTAAGAATGTTAATCATTGCCATGATTGGTATGGAATCCCAACAACATCATGCATCACACCAAGAAGTCAAACAATCGCCCCATTGATAGTGATGGAACCAAATCGCCTTTGGAAACTAAGCGTGCAATCTTGTTATTGAAATATACTTCTAGTAATAATGATAATAATCTAATTTTAAAGTCACAACCTACAAAGCATAACATTGGGCATAGAGCATAATATAGTTATACGTTCTCTTTTCTCTCTCATATTTTTTTTCAAAGAGCATTGCATAGAATATTTTACATGTAATACAAACATTGTTACATTCTAATTTACTTTGTGTGCATCATATTCATTATAATTTACTTCATTTGTGTTTAGGCCTATATGCCCATAACTTGGTTAATGTAATATGTTTAATTTGTCCTCTAATTTGTGTCTTGAAATTGAGTCAATGCATCTTTCTGTTGAATTTTAATATGAGATAATATTGTATATGAGATTGATATGATAGATTCGTTATTACAATGATGAATGTGCCAAATATATAGAGAACCTAAAGGCACATAAGGTGACCATCCATGAAAGGATGTGTCTCTAATAATTATAATAACTATGTATTATTAGTAGTATTATTATATATTAATAATATTATTAATTATTAATATGTGAGACCGTCTTCCCGATGTTGTCCAAACATCAACACTCCCTCTCAACAAGGGAGACATTTTTCACCTCAAGCACCTTGAGTTCATATCACTCCATGTCATGATCAAAGAAGGACTACACCTAGGCCCATTTACCATAAGTACACCCTTGTGATAAATGTATCCTATCTCCCTTGGTCTGCAACCCAATCTAGGAGAAGGTTAGCCCGATGCTTACTAGGGCCTTTCACCATAGGTACACCTATGTGGGTGAATGTCTTCTTGATGCTTCCACAAACTGGAGGAACACTAGCACCTCAAGTCTTATGTCCTTTGAAGACTACACCTTAGCCATTCATCACTAGCCAAGTCATCATGGCTAATACTGTGAGTGAATGTATCATCCTCCTCAACCAAGTTAGCATGGACACTCTGGGAGGATGTATGCAAGTTGTTAATATTTGGAGAACATCAACGTCTTGGGCCTTTCTCCTCAGTCAAATCAGCATGACAACTCTGAAGAAAGCATGCCCAATGCTTCTAACTTCAACACTCCTTCTTAGCTAGGGATACATTTTTCATCATGTCAAGATTCTTGATTACGAACTCTGAGGCCAACTCCCTCTTACACTTGTCAATGAGCCTTTGTTGATGTAATCATCTCTGGCATGCACCCAGTTGATGTATACTTCTCCTCACATACTCTTCTAGTTAGTATAGATTGCTCCAACCTGGAGTAGGCATGTGATAGCACCTCGAATATCTAAGACTGCGCTTGGGCCATTCATCACTAGCCAAGTCAGCGTGGCTAATACTGTGAGTGAATGTATCATCCTCCTTAGCCAAGTCAGCATGGCTACTCTGGCAGGATGTCTACTCGATGCTAATAGTTGGAGAACATCAATGCCCTAGGCCATTCACCACTAGCCAAATCAACATGGTTAATCCTATGAGTGAACGTATCATTCCCAAGAGTCAAATCAACATGACCACTCTGGGAGAATGTATGCCCGATGTAGCCACCTGGAGAAACATCAGCACCTTGAGTCTTTTCCACTCCTTGTCAAATCAACATGACTATGGAGAAAGATTGTGCCTAGGCATTCACCACTAGCCAAATCAACATGACCACTCTGAGAGAATGTATGTTACACATCAAAATTACTCAACTGGATAAGTGTCGCATGTTCCTCTCAATTGTTGTAAGTGTCACATCTTCCTTACAACTTTCGCAAGTGTCACAAGTTGTTCATAAGTGTCACAAACGCTATTCAAGCATACTGCCTTAACGACGACACTAAGGAGGCACTTAAAACATCTCATACACTTGGTTTGGAGAAGGAGAACTGGTTAACTGAAGTCAAGGAACTCTTGACACCTAAGAAGAGCTCTTAATCAAAGGTTCTGAGGGTGAGCGCTCCCCTATAAGGCTTCAGGGGTGTTATAACGCTCTCCTGCCCTTCTGAAGGAGCGTTATCCACCTTTGAAACACTGGCGCTTCCCTCAAGCTTCCTAGGGAGCGCTACAACGCTTTGATGCCCCTTTTGAGGGAGCGCTGCCTAATCTGAGGCAGTAGTTGACCCGTTGAGGAGAATAAGGGGAGGATCTTTCAAGTTTAGAAGGCAGTTGCATTCGAATTCTTGGTTCCATCAGGAGATCCCTGATCTAAGGAGGAGGTTCCTCAACCTGTTCTAAAGATAACTCAAGAGGTTAAGCTCCTCTTAACCTATATAATCAAGCTCTATGATGGTGAAAAGGGGGAAGAATTGCTAGCATGAAACCTATGATCTCATAGGAAACACACAGTCAGCCAAAGGAGAGTGATCAGTGAAGCTGTTGTTATCCAAGTTGTGGATCTTTCGAGCAAGGGTTAGACGAAGGGGACTTGACGAAGCTGTCACATTCGCATCTACGATTGTAAGCACTGTTGTCGTCATTCTCATTAATATGACACGCTTGGCCTGTTTCTTTCTAGTTTGTGTCTAATGTTACACAAACTTATCATTGATAGATAGATCTGTTTTCAAGCTAATATCAATAGAGTAGGAAGTGGTCGTATCTTGTTTGTCTACAAGACTCATCGAGGAGCAAAGGATCGGAGCTCAACTCGGAGCGTGCAGGGACAAACGTTAATAAAGAGGTACTTCTGTTCTCCTTCCTCCTCATGTGTTAGTTTGTTTAGATTTGAAAGGAAGTCAGTGTCCATGTTAAGCATTTTCTATCTTAGAGTTAGGGTCAAGCTCTTTGAGGCAATCTACCTGTCCGCAGGGAGATTTTCCTACAACAATGTATGTCCAATGCTACTCATATGTGGATGTGTATTGGAGCTTCACAACTCCCTTCTGCATCATGTCTCGGATGAAGTCCTGCAAGAAACTTTTGAAGCTACGATGCTTCACGACTTACAATACTGGCTGCTAAATACTTTGCCTCCATTGTACCGAGTGCCATTGATGATCGCTCCATGCTCAACCATGAGATCACAATGATTCCATACTAAAACAACATCCGTAATTATTCTTCCAATCCACTGCACTCCCTACCCAGTCAGAGTCTGTATAACTCTGCAACTTCACATATCCATCTGAGGCATATCTCAATCCATATTCACTTGTACCACGTAGGTATCTCAACAAATGTTTTTGTTGTCAACCAATGTGCATGTCTCAGAATCAAGGTTAAAAGGTCCACATCCCAGTCCATCTAACTGGCTTCCTTCACTAAAACAAGGGAATCCTCTCCAGAAAGTATCATATCTCCTCAAGTTCTAGCCTCATGTCTGTCAGTCCCGGAGGACGTTTCTCCCATCTAAATCTAAATCTGAAGAGGAATCCTTTCTGAACGAAAGTCTCTAAGAAATTGACTCTCTCCTAGATTAGGCCCACTCTGAGTCTACATGCTCCCTCTGAAGCTTGAATCCATCTAAGGCTATATAGTCTTCGGAGTCATCTGCTCCCTCTACATGTGCTAACCTCCTCTTCTTCTTCATTACATGAATTTGCACAACTATATACAGTTACCCTGCAAATGATATGTCTTCTACTATGATCAACACATCCATCATATACTCGATGTCACATGGCTAACCATGTTGATTTTCTAGTGTTAAATCAGACAAGCACAATTTTTCACAAGTGGTAATTACTTCCAATGACATACGATATTACTTTAGTAAACTCTAGAACGTCACTAAGTAATTACACTCAGAAAATTTCAACTACTTAAAAACTTCAGTCTCTTCCTTAGATCACTTCCCACATGTGAGAGAGAAAAAATATGTGTGTCTATTGTTGTGTCTTTCAAGTGTCTTTACATTATCCTTTTTTCTTTCCCATGGATAGCACAGTGTTGGGTTACTGAAAGCATTGAAGAAGTTCCCCATTTTTAGTAGAAGGAGTTAGTTTAATCGGTTGCCTGTGGATATCACGGTGTTGAGTTACTCCAAGCATTGAAGAAGTTCCTCGTTTTTAGTTGTAGAAGGAGTCAGCTGATAGGCCTTGATTTGACAAGGGTATTTTATTAATCCCCGTATTTGTCCTCCCCTATCATTTACTATGCCTTGAACATTGATTCTTGTCTTATCCGTCATGATACGACTATAGTCTTGAGGTGGCAGACTTTCGGAAGTTGGTGGAAGACTTAGTATGGACAGTGAGTTTAGAGCACTCATGGGTGCAACTGACGAGGAACTTTGGGAGAAGGAAGGCTTATTTTCCTCGGTGGATGAGTTATGCAAGTTTAATGACAGTAGGTGCCACATTAATGAATGCTTAAACTCGCCACCAGTTTACTCCTCGAAAACGTTGATCCCTCATTATGCAGGTAAGAAGTGATCCCCTTGAATGTGTTATGCATCAAACCATTTACAGGGATACACTACTATAGGTTTGGGTAGCAAGGATACTGCGGGTATAAAATTGGAGTATAGAGGGCAGGGTATTGCATCCTCAGTGGCGGGGTTTAAGAATGTTGAGTTTTCGGATCGAGTTGGTACTCGGACTGAGGACACTCAGGGAGGACGCACACATTTGAAGGGTGGTTTTGCGAAACACATTGTTAGAGTGTGGAAGCAAAAAAATATTAAATGGAGGTTGGTAATGGGAGTTGATGTGGGTTTAGAGGACTCTTGTAATCTCTCTCTCTCTCTCTGCATTGGTGGGGAGATTCGCTTACAGGTCACAATGCAAAATGTCGATAGCTGACTGGATGTCGAGCACCTGGAGTCGGTCTTAGGATATTCTTTGGAGCTGTTGACATTGCCGAGAGGTTGGCTAGGCTTCGTTTTTAAAAAACCCGAGGACACAGAGTACATTTTGGGCAGGTTTTGGGACTATGATGGAGGGAGCTTAATGCTTAAGCGCTAGCGCATTCGTTTTGATCCAAATATTGAATACTTCAGTTTTTGACATTTGTGGGTACTACTAGGTCTTCCACTACAAATGTGGAATACCAAAGCATTGGAGGCGATTGGTAATGTACTGGGACGATACATCAAAGTTGATGAAGGAGCCTTACATTCTAAGGACAAAAGAATGGCAAAATTCTTGGCAGAGGTGGACATAAATGCGGGTTTATTGGAATCTTTAGAAATCGATTGGAGGGGCCACATAATAGTTCAGAGACTGGACTACATGAGGATACCCTTTCGGTGTTCCCTCTGTAGGTGGACTGGCCATCTGTGAAAGGACTACCAGTCAGCTCTTAGGATGTCCGACTCGAAGGATTCTCTGAAGGACCAATCAAAGGACCTCTACATGGATGTTGCAGATACACAGGAGTTGGGGCACTATGTTACTATGCGTGTTGAGGATACATCTGGGAACTCAGTCGCCACCTTTGTTGGTAAGCTCAAGTCACTTTGCCCATCTCTGTATTTTTTATTACCTGCATGGGAGTGGGACCACCTAGATAGTACTTTCATGTCGGATAGCTTACCCTCACTGGTTAATGACTCGGGGACATCCTTTGAGATGGAAACGATGAGAACGAATCCAGTAGTGGTTAGGGATGAACCCATATCCATGACTATATGTACCCTCAAGTCTCTGTTCGTGAAACTTTCTCCCAAAACTATTATCGAGGACCGATGCACAGTCTTGGGGATTAATGGAGATGTAGGCAGTGATCCCTTGCCGGATGGTATGATAAATTCGTTCGTCCCACCCATTAGGGAGGCTTCTAGCCCGATACCCATCCTAACCTTTCTGGAAAAAGAATTTTCTAACGTTTCAGAGCTTAGTGGAGCCATAGGGGCCTCTTCTAGTTCTCGAGAGACTACAGTGAAGGATTTAGCTTGGTCACGAGGCCTCGGATTGGAGGTATCTTCTATAAAAACTAGGAGCGCTCGTAAGAAGTTGGGCACAAATATTTCTTTTTCGGCACAACATCTGGAATCACACCTAGAACAAGGGGTGCTTAGAGGCATGAAATCCCTTGCAAGGGAAAAATCATGATCCTCCTCTCTCTGAACATAAGAGGGGTAGGAGGAACCCTAAAAGTGGCCTCCATGAGAAGACTTCTTTCAAAAACTTATTTGGACATTCTCTTTCTACAAGAGACTCTTGTTTCTAAGGATAAGGCTAGACACTTTATGAACATTATCTGACTCGAATGGATGGTATGTGTGTTGTTAATGCAATAGGGAAGTCTGGTGGACTACTGGTGTCATGGGACCCTAAAGTTTTTAACTTATTGTTTGTTTTAATCTATGGTGGTATCTTATTGATAGGTTTATGTATATCTGATAAGAGAAGGATCAACTTCTTAAATGTTTATGGTATGTGCACAAAGCGAAAGCGGTTATGGGAAAAGGTGGATGGTAGGGGACTGTTGGCTAAGGGTGATTTGATCATAGCAGGGGATTTGAATTTTACAACTAGTGTTGAAGAAGTCTGGGGTACGACAACCTTATTAGATCCATTGGTGGCCTTCTTCAAAGAAACTTTTCTTAAAAACGAGCTGATAGACATACCACCTACTAAGGTGGTTCCGACTTGGAGAAACGAAAGATGTGGAGAGGAAGAAATTTTAAAACGACCAGACATAGTTTTAGTATCCGAGGATCTTCTTCTGTCATCGGTTAGATATAAGACTTGGGTGGAATATTCATTTATTTCTAACCACGCACCAGTTATGCTTCAATTGGGCTCTGGCATCTCGTATATAGCACATCCGTTCAAATTTAATCCAAACTGGTTACAAGATGATAGGTTTGTATCTACGGTAAAGAAGGTGTGGGATTCACAACAGGCCCAAAGGGAAGAGGGTGCTCAGAGACGATTACTATTGAAATTGAAACTTCTCAAGTTCCGAGTAAATATCTGGTCCAAGGAAAAAAGAATACAGGAACAAGAAGCTATGGAAACTTTAGAAGAAGATCTAGCTACAGTTTACAAGCTGAAGTCACAGGGTGTGGATAGTCAAGATATTGATTTTCGATTAAAACACTTAGAGGATTAACGTAAGAAGTTGTTACTTGCTGAAGAGGATCGATGGTGCCAAAAAAGCAGAGCTATCTGGATTCAAAGTGGTGATAAAAATACTAATTTTTTTCACCGCTTTTCTAGCCATAGAAGAAACAAAAAATATTTATGGGAGATAAAGGATGAAACTGGTTGTGTGCATACAGGACATAAAGGAAACAACACTGAGATTCTTCAGATCCTTTTTTCAGGACACTGGGCAAAATTCCATTGCAGAACAGATAGAAACGATAAGATTATTTCCAAGATCTGTCAATGAGGAAGAAGTTGATACACTTGAGAGTCCTTGTACCAATGTGAAAGTCTTTGAGGTTCTAAAGGGATTCGCCAAG
Source organism: Picea engelmannii (assembly GCA_009831015.1). NCBI lineage: Eukaryota > Viridiplantae > Streptophyta > Pinopsida > Pinales > Pinaceae > Picea > Picea engelmannii. The sequence continues at coordinate 17,656 of ML828042.1, read as the reverse complement.
GAAAAAAGCCTAGGGCCCGATGGGTGGACAATTGAGTTCTTTTTATTCTTTTATGACTTGGTTGGGTAGGACCTACTCGAAGATGTGGAGGAATCAAGGATAAATGATGCAGTTAGTAGGTCACTAAACTCGACTTTATAGCGCTTATTCCTAAAGTTAGTTGTCCTTCATCCTTTGGAGATTTCTTTTGATAGCACTGTGTAATATGTGTTACAAGATCATTTCAAAATTCATAGCAAGAAGGATTAGACCAATCATGTCTCATGCTTTGTCTGAGGAACAATTGGTCTTTCTAAGAGGGAGGTATATCTTAGATGCTATAGGTATAGCCCAGGAGTGCGTGCACAGTATAAAGGCTAAGAAGTTGCAAGCCAAGCTAGATTTAAAGAAGGAATACGACTGTATAAATTGGGATTTTCTTCAATTAATACTCCTCCAAGGTGGTTTTGGTCTTCCTACAACTAATTGGATCATGGGTTGTGTATCCTCAACAACCTTTGCTATTTTGATCAATGGTGAGGCGACAAAATTCTTCCAAAGTGGAAGAGGTCTAAGACAGGGTTTCCCATTATCGCCTCTTTTGTTCATCCTTGTGATGGAAGGACTCGGCCTCTCCCTTAAAAAATCCCAAGCTAAAGGTAAGTTGACAGGCATTAAGGTTTCAAGACTTATAAAGATTTTACATCTTCTATTTGTGGATGATATAATCATTATGTCAAAAGCTTCATTGGATGAATGGCAGGAGATACATAGAATTCTAGGTGTCTTTTGTGGAGCGTTTGGGCTTCTGATTAGTGTTCAAAAATCAACATTTCTCCTCTATGGTGTTGCGGTAGACACTCTTGATAATTTAAAAGAAGTTTTCCAGTACAATTTTATTGCTCTCTCGGAAGGGTTCAGGTATTTGGGCTACTATTTAAAACCAGACAGTTACAAGGTGGAGGTCTGGCATTGGCTCATTTCAAAATTCGAAAAGAGAATCAATCTTTGGTGCAATCAATGACTTTCACTTGGAGGACGCTGTGTTCTTATAAAGGCGGTCATGGAAGGCCAGCTAGTCTATTGGATGGCTATGGCGCATATTCCATCATTAGTGCTCAATTGGATTCATCAATTAGTTTTCTCTTTCTTATGGTTAGGGGGGAAACAAAAACAAAGCTATCATTTGTGTAAGGGGGAGATTTTAGCTCGGCCTAAAAGGTTCGGTGGATGGGGTCTCAGAAACATTTACAGTTTTTATAGGGCCTTGACGACTAATACACTCTTGAGAGTTCTGGTGAAAAGAGGCATTTGGAAACATGTTATTAAAGACAAGTATCTACCATATGGGTCAGTTACTATGTGGTTGAGATCGACATCAAGTTTAGCGACGCATGGATCATAGACTTGGAGAATTCTCCAAAAATTTGTTCATCCTATTCTACATTGGATTGCTTGGAGCTCAGGTTCGGGGCATTCCATCATTATTGGAAAATATAAGATCCTTGGGATGGGTAGAGATGTGATCTTGTCTGAAGATATGGTAACAATGCTCAACCATAAAAATGTATACTACGTGTATCATGCTAGTTGCGCTCTACGCCCTGGCACAATCTGTTCCATTTGGCTAGACAATGATGAATTGGGTCTGGTGGGAGATATAATGGTTGGATGGGAGTGGTACAGGAAGGCTTTGATAAAGACGAGTATTCAGTTGTGGGCTAGACCAAATGTATTGATATGGACTGGTGGCGATTCTGCAGGCCATCTAACAACAAAATATGTTTACAATGCCTTAGAGACAAAACAATGGACTGTTAAGATTGGAAGATGGAGGAAAAAGTTGTGGATTTGGGACTATCCACTAAAACTCAAACTCTTTGTTTGGTTGGTTGCAGAAAACAAAGTCCTCACATGGGATAATTTACAACATAGAGGACTTATTGGACCAGGTTTATGCCAGCCGTGTAGAAAATATGAAGAGATCGTAGACCATCTATTTGTGGATTGTTCCTTTACTATTTTGTTTGGGACAAAATCAAAGTAGCAATTCCTCTCATTTATGGGTGGAATGGTACAACAATTATTGAGTGTTTTAAATTCTGGAATGAACGGAATCAAACATAACCATCCTTGCCAGTTTAGATTTGTTGGTATATTTGGATTGAAAGAAATCACACCATCTTTGAATCAGGAAATCCTTCAATTCAGAAGGTGGTCTACAAATCTCTAGCCACACTGGATGGCCCCAAGAAAAAGATTAATGTACTAGTCCTAAGAGTTTATGATGGTTTGACTTCTGGGTAGAATATTGTTGGGTGGTTTGATGGTGTTGCACAACAAAATGGTGAACAAAGTGGGGTGGGCAGAGTGATAAAGATAAGTGATCATGCATCATATAAATCGACTATAAATTGCGGACATGGAACAAATACCAAAGCTGAGCTTATCCGGGTATGGGCATTACTTACTTTGGCTTCTCAACTATCTTTCTCCGAGATCCTTGTCCTAGGAGACTCCAAAATAGTCATAGATTGGCTAAAGGGAAAAAAGGTTCATTACATGTGGTTACCTTGGATTGTTGGAAGGAAAGGATAGTTGATCCCATCAATCTCTTAAGGACCATTTCCTTTGGCCACGTTTACAGAGAAGAAAACCAAGAGGCGGATCAGTTATCAAAACATGCGCTCATGAAGCATCCCGAAAACATTGCATATTATCTATGTGAAGAGGGTCATGAGGACCCAACTATGTGTTTAAGTTTATATTAGAGAGAGAGTCTTTGTTTTTTGTATGGGATGCCTTTTTTTGTAGCATGATGATCGAGATATATGAAGCCTTATATAAAAAAATGTAATTATGGGACTCATAGAGATAACTGGAGTTATAGCTGGAGGTTAAAGCACCCGATATACAATATATGTGTTGAACAACTCAAGGAAGCTTTGGGAACTTTTTGATGTAAAAGACTAATATGTGAACAATTATATTTCAATATAAATATAAAGAGAAATTTTCTGTGGAAAAAAAAGTGTCTTTTTATAATAATATTAAATTGATCCAAAGAGACATGTCTCTTTGAAAATTAAATTTAAATTTAATTTTCTTTCTTATAAATAGTTGGAGAATATCTTCTGTGACTACCCAAAGATTAACATTAATTTGGTTATAATCCATCCACATAGTATTTGACTTTGTTAAATTGTTCCTCCATAATTCATGTGGTTTTTTTGCATAAATTAAGGTAGAAGTAAATAAACAATATATTCTTCATATTTAGTTAATTAGACATTTTTACTAGAAATTATTGCCAACCATAATTTATGGAATTCTTTCCATAATTTATGTAGGAGTAAAAGGTAAATATGTTGTACATGGATATTGTAACAACCCCATAAATTTAACACTCCCAACATTTTACTCTACTCTCATTTTTGTGGCCCTCACGTGAGGGAGTCAAGCCCAAGCCCA
>ML828042.1:0-14156 GCA_009831015.1 Picea engelmannii | reverse complement strand
TCTATCATTCCCTTTTTGACACCTCCTTTATTCAATTCACCACACTTATCATTAAGGTACAAATCATCTTCTTGTATGCCATTATTATGTTACTTTTGCATAATTCTTATAAGAAACTCGTTATTTTCAAGTCACTAATATTGTTGCTCAGTAAATCTAGCAACTGCGACACTTCAAGTGGATGCAACACTTCTCTGTTGCAATTCCAAGTTGGCACAATTCCAGGTGCAAAGTGAGTTGTTGCAACTCTAGGTGAAAACCCTCAGGTTGCAACTTGGGATGAATTCACGGTTGTTGCAACTCCAGGCAAACAATTACAACGAAGAGCACAAATCTCATTCCTATGACTCCAAATAGGATTTTCCAGTGTGGTAGTCAATAAGAAGCAACAATAAGCAGCTAAAAGAGGAATTAGTCCATCATCAACACACAACCTAAATTGAACAAGAATGTTGTAACCATATGAACAATAACCGAATGAAAAGTCGGATCGTCATGATTGTTCATCTGATTATTGTATAATTTTATAACAATAGTAATAGTGACCATAAGCAGCTAAAAGAGGAATTAGTCCATCATCAACACACAACCTAAATTGAACAAGAATGTTGTAATCGAATGAAAAGTCGGATCGTCACGATTGTTCATCCGATTATTGTATGATTTTATAACAATAGTAATAGTGTATAAAAACCTTGGCTCTCTAGAGCTGAAGGGGGAGATTATTCAGACATACGAATTCTGCTATTGTATCTTTTCAATTCGGCAATATAAGTTCATGCTCTTGCTTTCACATGAGTGTTTATGTCTTGACGATTGTGTGATTATGGTGTGATCAACCAATACCTTGTATAAGGGGGTAGGGCCCCCTCCTTAGCTAGGTACTGCCTATACAATGGAAGTAGAGGTTAGCATTTTTATAATGTTCAGTTTGATTTCCATTTGCTTTTCATTTACTGTAACCTCATACCCATAGCGTCATTGATATGAAATAGATATTTATTTTAATTCATTGTCATTTCAGTTCATAGCATAACTTAATCGCTTCAACAATTATTCTATCATTTGGTTTGCTACTAGTATTAGATTCACAAGATATCATTACAATTTATGTGTGATTCATTTTTATGGTTTGAAGTTGTAATATGACTACTAATTTAGTTCTTCCGAAAGGAGACAACTCTCTGGTTTGATTGTTGCAACTTGCATATTTTTAGCTTATGTCATAAATGATTTTTGTTGTTGTGACTAGTGTGTTCTTTCACAGCCACATCCATTGTTGTAATTCTGACAGTCTAGATTATTTTAGTGTTGCAGCTTCGTTGCTACAACTGCACTTTCTTTCATTTGTTTTCCAAGGATTACAATCTTCAATAGATTGGAAATTGGCATAAAAAATAACGAACACTTAATTGTTGCAACAATACAATATCTTCATCATACTTGAGAAAGTCACCAATAGATTGTAGCATAATTTCCATTTCCGCAAGAGTGCTTTCAATTTGCACAAGTGTGATTTTATTTCTGCAAGAGTTCTTTCAATTTCCGCATGTGTGATTTTATTTCTGCAAGAGTGTTTCCAATATCCACAAGTGTGATTTTATTTCTGCAAGAGTGATTTAAATTCCACAAAGAGTGATTTCTATTCCTGCAATTGTGATTTCAATTTCATGCAAGTGTGCTCTTTAATTCCCCGCAACTACAACCATAGCTTGATGACTCGAATAAAGTATTTTGGATCTTAAAACTGTGACAATTAAAAGTGTTACAATGCCATAGTCCAACAATACTCTTTTTGCATAGATTGTGCACGGAAGTTCACAAGTTCCATACGAACTCCGAATTGATAATTAAATGATCAAATCTTCATTTGCTTGCTAAACTAATTAGAAAGTAATTGAAAAGTTCATCATTTTTGCTGTCGTTATCGAGGAACTATCAAAAGAAAACAATGTTGTGTAGTTGTGTGGATTTTCCTTTCATTCTATTTGAACAGATGTTGTGTAATTTATAGAATGTTTTCTTAAAATTTTCTATGCCCAGAAATAGAGATCAACAAGGTAGATTTGTCAGCTCTTCCAAAAACTCCCAAAAAACTAACAGTGCAGGTCAATCACAAATGAGGGAGGAACATCACCATCCAAATCTGATCTACTCACAAATATCAATCGTCAAGTCAACTCTCAACCATATGCACAATATCACCAATTTAACCGATAAGATACCTCTAGCAATACACCATACTCTCTATAAACCAAATACCATAAACCCTTACACAAGACCATGTGCCAAAACCATACCTTTAATCATGTAGCAATCATCAATACCTATACCATACCATGCAACAATTGGAACAATTCCAATATGCAAATCTGATGTGGTTATTGAACTGCCAACTTTCTGCAGCTGTCAAATCTATTGTCGTGATTCTGCTATCGCGGTTCTGCTGTCGTGGTTTTGTTGCCGCGATTCTTCTGCTGCGGTCTTTTTGCCACAAATTTTCTCTATCAATAATACCTGCCCAAATAACCTTTCACAAATGGATATTAAATATGCTTAAAGATCATACTCATAAGAGACCCTTGCTCTCTTATTTATACTTCTCCAAGTAGCTTTCTCTAGGGGTTATCTTCTAACCAACTTACCCAACTTCCTTCTTTTTGGGCTAACCCACTTCTAACCACTTTGTCCACTTACAACCACTTTATCCATAAATAGTAAACTCTCCACTTCTAGTTGCAACTAATTTATTTTTAATTGTTTTCTTGTTGCAACCACTTAACCCATGACTAACCAGTTTCAATAGTCAATTTCTTCTAGGAGCTTCTAGAATAATTTGACTTCTTTGACCTTCTTGACTTATTTAACCTCTAGGGTCTTCTAGATAACTCATGAGGCTTCTCCAACTTCACATGGCCATAACTCTCTAACCGTGAGGGGTTATGTGGCGTTCTGCATATCACCGGAAACGACATGACATATAAAATCCATATGGAATAGTTTCTCTTGTAAATTCATTAATCTTCATTACATTATTTCTCAATCAAACTTGGGTTCCCTAACCACACTGCTATGCTACTCAACCACCTAACCATTTGGAATTCACAATCCTTTGACATCAATGACAACATAGTACAACAAAACTTATGTGTATTTATACATGTCCATTGTATCGCAAGAACATGTCAATTAATAATTAATAATAATTATTCATCCCTCAAGGAATACATGGATTTGTCCTTATTATATTAGATGCTCGGATGAAATGACCAATAGGTTCACTCCATAGAACATGCCAACTAATAATCAATAATAACTATTTATCCTTTAAGAAATATATGGATTAGTTTTTATTATAATAGAAATAGATGCTTAGGTGAAAGGACCAAATAGATTCACTTCAGAGGATGGAATGGAATGGAATTTATAAATTTATTTGCAAAATTTTCATAATATTATAATTTTATAGTTTTACTATAACATATAATCTCCCCCCTTGTGTAGTGGACTCCTTGGCCCTAAAAGGTGTATTATTAACATTAAATGTTTTGAATTGAAAATGACTACAATTGATATTTATGTATCATTTTGTCAATACTATTTATCAAAACAAACACACACACACACACACACACATATATATATATATCAACATATAATATTAATTATTTTGTTGTGAAATGTATATTAATTATTTCATTTGCCATTTATAATTATGTGGTTTATTATGTATTTATTAATTATTATGTGGATTATTATGTTTTAAGTAAAATGGGATGTTAGTATAGAGAACTTGTTTGCTTGGTCATGCAAGGTGTTGATATTCTCCCACTATTACTCAATTCCTTCTCAGACTGTGGTATATTTCAATTTATGAATAACAAGGTTATCATGGTCATTAAGTTGGATTGGGTGTAGCATTTCCCATATAGTATGACACAATATTCCACCTCTTGACATATGTTTGGTGTTTGGTAATTAAGTATAAGAAAGCATCTCCAAGAGTTTCGATGTAATTATGTCTAGATGAGTTTATATCATAAATTGTGTCTTTAGTTGTGTGATGGTAGGAAAATACAAGACTATCTAGATTTGTTAGACACTTGTCAGAATGACCTTCGCCATCCATCTCCACTGCACCCATTGAGATGACACATGCATGCAGGGGGGTTGCTTAAACTATTTTATGTTGTCTATTTGTATGTTTTCAAGCCCATTTTATTTTGGTTTGTTGTGAATCTTGTTGGTGTATCTTTTGGGATCGATGGAGATCATCTTAAGCTATTGAGATCCTTCATGATGAGCTTATCAAAGCTCAATCTTGTCATAGTTTGTCCAACCTTCGAATGTTCCTCTTTGTGAGGATTTTGCATTCATGACTTGTTAACAAAGTCATATCCTCTATTTTTTATGTCGTGAGACTTTTCGCAAACATCAACCTTAAAATATATCCCTGGAAGTCCTCAAGAAAGCCAACGTTTAAGCATTGTCTCAATTGCAACCATGTCCTACTCTACATGTCAACTTAACTCTATGTTCATTGTTCATGATTTAATGTCCATGACCTCCTGAACTTTAAAAAAAGTTCCCCCTTTTTGTGCTTCATCCTAAACGAAGAAGAGGAGTTATTGGCTCTAGCATCTTTAGACTTAAAATTGGATTTTCATGAACTTTGAGTCCATGCCCTATAGCTTGAGATTTTATTGTTTGCACAATGAAGCTCATGACCATTTATGTGCAGGGAGACAGAGAAAAACATTTGAATGATTTATTTTTTTATAATGTTTGAATGGAATTGAGTTGGATTTCATTAACTCCATGTTGGTATTTTATACGCAATGATGTTTTTTGGCATCTATCTATTGCTACACCTACACGTAATTAAGACCCCATGTACTTGTCAACCACTTCATCACTTCGCTAAATGCCTTTATGTTCTAATGCAATTGAAAGGAAGAGCATTTGAACTCTAGAGTTCGAGGTGAGAGTCTTTTCTTATTTGCTAAAGCTCCATACAACCCTTCTCCAACTTGGTTTTCTGAACAGTGTTTTTACACAACTTATTGTTTTTTCTAGTATGGATTGTTTGTTGTGCATGAACAATTTTTAATAGAGTTGCAATAAATATCAAGGAAAATTTTAAGGATCCATATTTATGTTAAAGTCTAGAAATGTTGGTGAATCTTATTAATTCTTAAAATGACAACAATAAAATGTTTGACAATATTTTTATAAAAATACTCAAATTTCTAAGKATTCTATATAGAATCTAGAAACTTTTGGCAATTTTTAAAGTAAAATAATTTTATCTCGTATAATTTTGATGAACTGTTTATTTTTTAAAAGGGAAACACTGAATCTTTTTTAGRAAAAAACATGGGAAATTAGCCCAAGGGAAAAATTTAGCCCCAAACATTTTCCCTTGTAAGTATGGGTGTGTATGCACTTTTTGAGTGTCCAACAAATGTGTTTTCATCCAATTTGTAGAGCAATTTAAGCATTGAATGCATTATTCTTCTCAATGTGATTTGACGGGTGCCTAAAATGGCATATCTCGAACACCTATCTATACCTTTTTGTTTATCATTTTCCGTCTATCATTCCCTTTTTGACACCTCYTTTATTCAATTCACCACACTTATCACTAAGGTACAAATCATCTTCTTGTATGCCATTATTATGTTACTTTTGCATAATTCTTAYAAGGAACTYGTTATTTTCAAGTCACTAATATTGTTGCTCGRTAAATCTAGCAACTGCGACACTTCAAGTGGATGCGACACTTCAAGTGGATGCAACACTTCTCTGTTGCAATTCCAAGTTGGCACAATTCCAGGTGCAAAGTGAGTTGTTGCAACTCTAGGTGAAAACCCTCAGGTTGCAACTCGGGATTAATTCACAGTTTTTGCAACTCCAGAAAAATAGTTACAATGGAGAGCACGAATCTCGTGCCTATGACTCCAAATAGGATTTTCCAGTGTGGTAGTCAATAAGAAGCAACAATAAGCAGCGAAAAGAGGAATTAGTCCATCATCAACACAAGACCTAAATTGAACAACAATGTTGTAACCGGATGAACAATAACCGAATGGACAGTCGGATCATCACGATTGTTCATTCGATTATTGTATAATTTTATAACAGTATTACTAGTGTATAAAAACCTTGGCTCTTCAGAGCTTAAGGGGGAGATTATTCAGGCATGCACATTCTGCTATTGTATCTTTTCAATTCGGCAATAGAAGTTCATGCTCTTGCTTTCACGTGTGTGTTTATGTCTTGATGATCGTGTGATTATGGTGTGATCAACCAATACCTTGTATAAGGGGGTAGGCCCCCCTCCTTAGCCAAGTATTGCTTGTACAATGGAAGTAGAGGTTAGCATTTTTATGATGTTCAATTTTATTTCCATTTGCTTTTCATTTACTGTAACCTCATACCCATAGCATCATTGATATGAAATAGATATTTATTTTAATTCATTGTCATTTCAGTTCATAGCATAACTTAATCGCTTCAACAATTATTCTTTCATTTGGTTTGCTTTTTTTTTCCAATGGGAAAAAATCTCAAATTATATATTAATATAATTTTGTTTTCAAAACAGTGAGTTTACATTCGTAGGTATAAGAAGTCTGCTATTGATATAAAAAGAGAGATATACCTTTTGACTGCACGAGTCTTTAAAAAAACAACAAGGAGTAAGATAATCAACAAGGAGTAAGATAATCCAATGATCAAAAAAATAAGTCGAAAGTTTCAAATCGACGAGGGTCGATGAGGAAGGAGAAAAAAAATATTGATCTTAAAATAGTGTTTGGAAGAGTGGGGGTCCCTCATGCCCATCTATCCAACAGTTGTAGGATAGGATTCCCACTTTTTTTTGAAGCGCTATCTTTGATATTTGATCAACAATTTTGTTGTGCTCGCAATATATATGTTTGTAACTAAGCTTTTTAAAGGTGGGTTGAAGCAATATAATTCTGTCCTTCCAAGCCAAGAGGGAGATAGATTGAAGGTCTCCCCTGCAATTCAACCACTCAATAATGATTATGGAGTCCCCAAGAACCTTAAGGAATTCAATGTGAAGTCTGGAAGCCAAGAATAATGTGGCCCATGCACCCAAAAGTTCTACCCTGGTATTGGTGCCTGGGCCACAGTTGAGAGTCCACTTGTAATAGGAGTTTTGTGCAAATTTGATCAGCCCTCCAGCTCCACTTTGAGACCCGTTGGAGAGTGTTGCTCCATCAAACCAACTTATGTGATTGTTTTCTAGAATTGGAACCTGCAAAGAGCGTTGGAGTATTGGCTTGTTGGCTAGAGTGTCAATCCATGAGTTATAAATGCCAAGTGCTTTGTATGCAACAACATTGCTGGATGGGGTCCCATTATCAAATACTGTTTTGTTTCTTTCTAGACAAATACTCCAACAAATGAGGGATGGTAAATGTATGAGATTATGTTCCCTTTGTGCCCAAATATCAAAACATCTTTGGAGAGTGTTCCTATTCCAAATGGTTTGAAAATTTATAAACAAAGCCAACTTTTCCCAAACCTGTCTCGTAAAAGTGCACTTGATGAACAAATGATCTGCGGTTTTTGAGTCGTTTTGGCAGAAGTGGAAAAAGTTTGGCCCCGACCAACCCTTTTTTAGAAGAGATTCCTAGGTGTTGAGTTTATAAGCAGTCATCATCCAGGGAAAAAATTTGATTTTGGGCGGAGTGTGCCAGACCCAAATCTGATATCTCCATCCTTTAACATTTGTGTGCCAAATTGAATTAGTGATTGTGACATACATGTTTTGGACAATGAATAATCTCGAACGATTGCCCCCCGTCCACTAAAGTATGTCTTCTGAATCTGTGAGATGGATTCCCAATTGTGTGAGCTTTGAGCAGAAGGTTTTCCATTCGCACGAGTACTCTACGTGGAGAACGAGGGCTGTGCTTGAGATCCAGTTATCTGGGAGGTAAGGCAATCTGGAGGCTTCACGTATTTGGTATAAATACCAAACATTTTTTGAGTGGAGTTGCTCTGTCATTTGCGGAGATAATGAGTCAGCGTAGACCATTCCAAAGATACGATCTCGACCAAGTTCGATTATGTGTCTCGAGCCTGGGAGCCAGCTGAGCCATCTAGTGATCCATAATTTAGTTCTTATGATATTCCTCCAGAAGAAGGATGTCGATCTAGTGGTAGCCGCCTACGAAGTATAGTATAACAGAATTCCAAATGCTTGGGAAATTCAGAGCTCACCAAAGTGAATTGGCCGCGAGTGCTTCGTTAAAATGAAATAAATTTCAAATCCCCCAACCTTCCTTCTGTTTTGGTTTTTACAATGTTTACCAATTGCATAGATGTCGTCGATGGTGATTAGAACAACCCGACCAGAGGAAGCTAAAAATTAACTTGTAGAGTTTTGTAAGCACCGAGGCAGGAATGGTAGCAAGGGCCATCCAGTATACGGCCTGTCCTTCGAGGATGACTTTGATAAGGGTAAACCGACCTTCAAGAGAGAGGCACTTTGAACACTTGTGCTTAGTTCTTTTTTCCACTTTTGCAAGGAGCCAGTTCCAATCTAACGGCTTATAGGAGTCTGTTTTTAAATGATAGCCCAGGTATTTGAGCTTTGATGAAAGTGGAGAGAAAGTATGGGGGAAGATACATTTTATCTGATTCGAGATGTGTTGTTGTAAGTTTTCAAAGTGAAAGGTAGATTTGTCCCAATTGATAGTCAAGCCTGTGGCGCTACAGAAAAAAATTAAGATCTCTTTTATTTCTAGCCATTCTTGTAGAGTACCAGTTATCATGATGAGGACGTCGTCGGCAAAAAGAAGATGCAGGATCCTGATGGTCCTGGAAATTTTTATTCCAATGATCTTACCTTCATCTTGTCTAGTCTTGAGGAGCAGGCTCAAAGCTTCCATTGCAAAGATGAAAAGAAGAGGGGAGAGGGGATAGCCCTGCCTCAGTCCTCTTCCAATACGAAAGAGGGAGGATGATTCACCATTGATCAAAATAGCAAGGTTTTTCACTGGCCACACAACCCATGATCCACTTGATAATTTGCTAACTGAAACCCGTCTAAGCGAGAATTAATCTGAGGAAATCCCAATCAATGTAGTCGAAAGCCTTTTTGAGGTCCAATTTGTGGATAAGTGCCTTGGAATTCTTTGATTTGAGATTGTGCAGACACTCCTGGGCAGTGCCAATGGCATCAAGGATCTGACGACCTTTTAAAAACCCCAACTGAAAGCGAGAGAGGATAGGCTTGATCCTGGTGGCTATAATTTTCGAAATGAGTTTGTAACAAATATTGCAGAGTGCAATAGGCCTGCAATCACCAAAGGAAGACAGACTAGCATATTTAGGAATAAGAGTGAGAAAGTTTGAGTTTATAGCACCAATCACCTTTCCACTAAGTCTAGTGTTCTCCACAAGTTTCAGGAGATCCGGACCAACCAATTCAAAAAAATGCAAATATAATTCCACCGTCCAGCCATCTATGCCTGGACTTTTGTCCTTGGAGAAGGATTTGAGAGCAGCTGAAATCTCCTGTAGTGTACAAGGGCTATCTAGAATAAGTGCATCTTCCCCTGAAACTATTTGTGGGAAGAGTCTAGCCACCGTTACAGTTGACTGCAGGTTCATTGTGGTATTTTTCTCAAAAAAAGGCTAGAAATGTTTAACAACAACAGTTTTTAAAGCTTGTTGACCTTTGTGGAGAGTTCCATCCTCAACGGTGATATCCCAAATATAATTTTTTCTTCTTCAAGAGCTGGCAAGTTTATGAAAATATTTGGTATTGTGATCACCGAGCTTGATCCAATTCATTCTGCATCTCTGTTTCCAAGTAACTTCTTCTTTTTGTAAAAGTTGATTCCGCTCCACTTCAAGTTCCAATAATAAATGACTGTCAGCACCAGTGGCTCCGACACTGATCTTTGCAAGTAAAAGATTCTGAATTTCTGAGTCAAGAGTTGTTAACCGTTGAGCATTTTGGTGGCGATGAGTGGCAACCCACAATTTTATTCGAGACTTTAGATTTTTGAGCTTCCATACTAGTCTATGTTGGATGTTCGATTAAGATAAGTAGAGTGGATCCTTCCACACTTCAGATACAATGTAAATGAACTCTGCTTTAGAAATCCAACCTGAGTTTAGTTTAAAAGGGTAAGCAATTTTTTGGTAGAAGAGTCCATCTGCAAGATGATCGATGCATGGTCAGGCATAAAGGGTAAGTTTACCCATGATCGAATCCTGTCCTCCGATGTAATGACATGTTATGAAATGAGAAAGCGATCTAGTCTCTTGGAGATGGATTCTATGCCCACTTGCCCATTACTCCAGGTAGGAGTCAAAAAAATCGGAGCAAGGTCTACCGGATGGTGTGTAGTGAAAAGGGTAGAAAAGTAATCTACCAGTGTGTCTTGTGATGCAGAGGCCCCCCAAACTTCACCCATAGAGGTAGTGAGATTAAGGTTGCCAACAATAATCAAGTTGTCAAGGTCCAGTAGGCCCCTGGCTTCAATCTTCTTCCAAAAAAACTGTCTGTTAGAGCAGGGTCCATATATGTTGAGAAGATTGATCCATTTGTTAGTGATGCAGCTAATTCCAAATAGTAATATGCCTCCACAACAAAGGTAGGGGTTGAAGACAAATTTTTCAGGATTTCAAGTCACTGCTAATCCCCCAGAGGTGCCTAGTGAGTTGACAATGTAGGTATGCCAATTTGAAAGAAATTGGTTGAGGAATAATCTGGCCTTTTGCTATCGACCAGAGTTTCCTGAAGAAAAATGATGTCCGATGAAATCTGTGATAGGAGTTTTCTAAATGAGGTGGATTTTAGGTGGCATCCCACCCCTCTGATGTTGAGGGAGAGTAAGATCATGGCTTTGATCTAGCTAGGGATTTCATGCCTCTAAGCGCCCCAATATCAATGATTGTATGTGAAGAAATCCTCGAGTGTGATGGAGGAATTCCCTCCTTGCGACGGGTACTGCGAATTTTGATTGGAGAGTGTTCGAATCCTCTACCTCTTGACCATGTATAGTCTTTTCCTTGTGATGCAGATGAGGATTCAACTAAGCCCAGTTCAAAATCATTAGCAAGCAAGTTGTGTAGTGTTGGACCCAAATAAGTAGGCAGAGGCATTGGTGTTAAAACTTCTTTGTATGATGGAATAAGAGAGTTAAGCACCACACCAAGAGCGGTTTCTCCAGAATCTGACTCACTCAATCCCGGAAGGCAGTAATAATCCTCATGTTCTAGATCTGGTTCGTAAAAACTCCCCGTTGCCTGGGTGTAGGAAAGTGTCTGAGAAGTAGCAGAGGGGTCCCATATTTCTGAAAGGCTGTTAGTGGAAGGATTTATGGTTGCATCTGGGAGAAGAGTCGGCCCAACATATGTTGTTGAGTTTCATGAGTGAGAAGGATCTGTGGTGGGTAGCATGTTAGTCTAAGTCACACCAGTGAAGGTTGGGAGATGTAGAGTTGTAGGTGTGCATGTATGAAAGGGGATTGGGGGAATGGTAGCTGCTAGTTGGGTGTACAGGGTGTGGTTGGTAGCAAGTTAGTATGGGTTGCACCAGTAAAGGCTGGGGGATGTAGTGTTGTAGGTGCATCTATATGTAGGGTGTGGGGGAAAGGTAGTTGCCAGTTGAGAGTTAGGTGGTTGCCAATTGGGTGTACAGGATGTGGTGGGAAACAAGTTAGTGTGGGTCACACCAGTAAAGGATGAGGGATGTAGAAATGTAGGTGCACATGTATGAAAGGGGAGAGGAGGTATGGTAGCAGAGATGGGCTGTGAAGTAGAGACAACCTTTGTGGTAAAGGAAACATGTCCCATAGTTATGAGTGGGGAGTTATCAATTAGTTCTATTTCTAAGGAGGAGAGTGAGGCATAAAGAGTCAGACATATTGTTAGGATCTTACCAGAAATAATCTCTAATACAGGTGTATTTCCATCATCCGGATATTCTGATGAGTGAGGATGAGAGAGAGCAGTAGGAGAGTCCGAGAAAGAAGCTAGCTCAAGCACAGTTTCCTCCAAAATTTCCTCTTGAAAAACACTAGGACAGGTCCTTCTTAAGTGGCCCGTCTTTCTACAAAGAGAGCATCTGAAGGGGATGCCCAGATAATCAATCTTTTGTCGAGTGATGTGTCCTCTCCAGTCTATATCCAGGGTTTCTTGTAAAACCTCATGTATATCTATCTCAACTAAAATCCTTGCTAGTTTCTTATTTGGTCTAGTAAGTGTCTCATGGTCCACACTTATTAAGTGACCCAAGAAGTTTCCAATATCCACGAGGTCCTTTTCGTTCAAGAGGAAGAGCGGTAGACCAGGGAGGAGTACCCACAGGTGACGATGTCAAAAATAATCCCGAGTTGGATCAAAGCTCACTCTCCATCGTTTCATCATGAGATTGTTGTTGTCCATAATCCATAGTCATTCCAGAATGGTAGTGGTGTCCTCAGGGGATTTAAAATGGAAATGGAGCCAGCCCTGACCAAGAAGAGAGAGAGAAGGGACATATCCCAGAATGGGCCTCCAAGTGGTGGTCATCCAAGTTTCCAGGTCCAGGTTGTAGAGGTGTCTATAGGAGGTTTTGCCCATAAGACTGCAAAGGGCCATGTGTACAGTATCTTCCAGGGCAATGTCAGAACCAAGAACAAGTTTCTTCTAGGTTTTTTAGGATAACCAGAGTCGATGGGTAGGTTTCTTGCTCCGTGGGGTGTAAGAGTGATGCTTATGTACAATTCCTGTAGTAGTTGTGGTCTTATGAGGGGTCAGTCGAATAGGTGTGGGTTCTCGGCAAAGTGAAAGATAAGTCAGACTGTGTAATGGAGTCGAGACATAAAGAGGAGGTATGTTGCCCGCTTGGAAGGTTGTGCCTATAGTTGTAGTGTGAGGGCTTTGGAGGAGATATGGGGAGATGGAGACAGTGGGAAGTAAAGGTGAGTGGTGAATAGCTTTAGGAGGAGTGTTGAGAGAAGGAGTCTGTGATGTGTGTAAGATGGTTGTCAGTTCTGGGTTAATGGTTATAGGAACCGAGGTAGAAGAAGGCAAAGAGTGGTTGGTCTACCTAGAGAGCTCGTCAGTAGATGA
This sequence comes from Picea engelmannii, assembly GCA_009831015.1. Lineage (NCBI taxonomy): Eukaryota > Viridiplantae > Streptophyta > Pinopsida > Pinales > Pinaceae > Picea > Picea engelmannii. Next base: position 1,049 of record ML828042.1, on the reverse strand, counting down.
AAAAAGGCTTGCGTTGTTCCAAGTGGCCTAGTTAGCAGCACTCATAAGTGCTCTGACGTCTGCTTCCATTACCGTGTAACTCGTGAAGAGAGGAAGATGTTCAAAAACAAAGGATTACAAATAAAAATTGTACAGTGAGTTATGTTCAGTGTGGGGTCGCGATAGGAAGGCAGTCCAAGTTAGAGGCAAAGTCTGATGTTATCGAAATAGATTTAATAGTGGATGACCCCACAAGTTGTGCAGAGCACTGAGAGCAAATATTGAAAGGGGCGTGAAGGAATATGGAGAGTAAGTTTTCTTAGCCGAGGAGTGTTGTTGCCAAAATGGGGGAGCTTTAACTAGACTAGGTGGAGCCAGATCCCCCAGTGGGTCCTCCAAAGTTGCCAGAGGATCCGCCGTTGTTGCAGTTTAGAGGTCGCCATAGTTGCAGAGCGTCTTCCAGAAATCCTTATCATTTGGTTTGCTACTAGTATTAGATTCACAAGATATCATTACATTTTCTTTGTGATTCTTTTTTATGGTTTGAAGTTGTAATCTGACTACTAATTTAGTTCTTCTGAAAGGAGACAACTCTCTAGTTTGATTGTTGCAACTTGCATATTTTTAGCTTATGTCATAAATGATTTTTGTTGTTGCGACTCGTGCGTTCTGTCACAGCCACATCCATTGTTGTAATTATGATAGTCCAGATTCTTTTAGTTCTGCAGCTTCGTTGTTGCAACTTCGCTTGCAGCTGCACTTTATTTCATTTATTTTCCAAGGATTAATCTTCAATAGATTGGAAATTGGCATAAAAAATAACAAACACTTAATTGTTGCAACAATACGATATCTTCATCATACTTGAGAAAGTCACCAATAGATCATAGCATAAGTTCCATTTCTGCAAGAGTGCTTTCAATTTGCACAAGTGTGATTTTATTTCTGCAAGAGTGATTCAAATTCCAAAAAGAGTGATTTCTATTCCTGCAATTGTGATTTCAATTTCATGCAAGTGTTCTCTTTATTCCCCGCAACTATGACCATAGCTTGATGAATCGATTAAAGTA
>ML828041.1:46896-71959 GCA_009831015.1 Picea engelmannii | reverse complement strand
TACAAAACTCTTACCATAGTGCCTATCAAAGCTAATTTCTAGTTCCTTTCAACCAAACCGAAACTGATAATGTCTAACTGGAAAGTGAATTGAACTATGATACCTTGCCATAACTGCATTCTGCTTTTTTCCAGGGAATTATTTGTCTATAATTGTTTTTTATGAAAGATTAATGCAACCATGAATTACAACCGTGGGGTAGTGCATCTTACTAAATTTATATTTGGAAAAAAATTGGTGGTGGATTCTTTATTTGACTCCTAACCGTTTTTATTCATTGTAGGCACTGGTGATGCAGGAGCATCGCTCCAACTCAACACAAGCGCCAACCAACCAACACATCCAGTGTGCATTCACGAAGGAGGGAGGCAAAGCCCTCTCGTGTTTCAAAATTTTGAAATTCAATCCCATTTGGGGATTTTTGTTGTAAGGATTTTAATGCCAAGGTACACCTTTGTACAGGTAGTGGTTGAGGTTTTCGTTGATGGTTACCTGCAGCTAAGTCCATATCAGTCAGTTCTGCAACTTCTATTTGTGTAATGTAGCCACTCTGTGAGAGTGATAACTCAGAGACGGTGAGGTGGAGGATAAGCTCGAGAGAGACCTCATTTTGTAATAGAAGAAATTAGGAAATTAGAGAGCTAGAGAATTAGAGAGGAGAGACCAGAGCAGAGAGGTCTCAAGAGACAGAGCTGAGACTTGTTACAGTCCAGCCATTGTAAGCACATTTTTGTACAGACATACAAATTAATAGAGAAGAGCAGTTTTTCTTGCATAACTGTGTGTTTTGTGTTTACATACTATTATGCATTTTTTGTTTTGAATGCATAACTAGTGAAGCATTTGCAGAGGTTTCAATCTCTTCCTATCTTTGGATTTTATATGTCCAAGGAGTGCACAAAGTCCACAAGGTGTGCATTGACAGAGGCGAGACAGCCTTAGGAAAGCTCAAGAGGGATAGCGTTGGACCTTCACCAGCAGAAGTGCAAGGATTGCATAGGAAGGAACTCTATTTTGAATTTAGGAAAGATAGAACCATTGAAGGTTCTGTAGAAGCTCTTCCAGGTGAGCATTGAGTGAATGCACAGGGTCCATTAAGGAAAGAAATCTATTTCGAGTTCGACCAGAAAACAGAACTACTGAAGGTTCTGTGGAAGCTCTGCCAGGCGGGAATTGAGCACATGCATAGGGCGCATTAAGGAATGAACTCTATTTCAATTTCGGTAAGAAGAAAGAACTATTGAAGTTTCTATGAAATCTCTGCTAGGAGGGCATTGAGCAAGTGCAAAGAGTGCATAGAATAACTCTTTTTCGATTTCAGTGAGAAGACAGAATCACCGAGGACTCTGGAGAACTCTGCCAGGAGGGCATTGAGTTGGTGCAAGTATACACAGAAAGGAATCTATTTCGAGTTCAAAGAGAAGAAGTGTCGAGGAGAGACACTTACAGAGTTGTTGAACACTCTGTTAGGAGAATCTTTGCAAGGAGCACATTGAGCAAAGAAAGCGCAAGAAGAATGTGCACAGAGAAAACCCTTTGAGGTTTCAGAGTGAATGAAGCTCAGGAGGAGCATCATTTTCCAGAACGCAGGCAAGACCCAAGGTCATAGGGTTCGCAGAGAAAGCAAAGGTCGAGGCCTTTGAAACTTCAGAGATCTTCCAAGAAAAAGGAAGAAGCGCAAATCTCAGGAGGGAGCTACAGTTGCTATCAGATCTTGTGCAAAGACCCGACAAACGTCAGATCTGGAGGAAAACGCACGGAGTTTAACCTCCGGGAGGTGTGCGCAGGAGAGAAACAAAAACAGACAGTGGAGACACTTCGTAGAGAAGTGCCAAAATCCCAACAACCATTGGATCGGGCGAAGGCGTTGAATTTTGGCATTTCAGAGTTTGGGGTTTGGAGCAGACAAGGAGTATGGAGTCGCTGCATCGTGAACTTCTGGTTCACGAAATCCTGAAAATGCGAGTTCGAAATTTCATCTATTCAGAGTTCGGGACTTGGAGCAACAAGGGATTGTGGAATTGCTTGCATCGTGAACTTTCGGTTCGCGAAATCCCAAAAGAAGACAAATCATTGGATCTGGAGCGTGGTGGCCTGAGAGTCGCTGGATCAAAGAAGAGGAAGAGATATCTGAACCGTCAGGTCTAGCACCAAGATCCATGATCCATTGGATCTAGAGGAGGTGCGAGAGGTTTAAACCTCATCCCAGCAGAAGGAAGAGGAGTCCTTCGACTTCGCAACCCACGAAGTCCCGAAAAGAATAGGGTCATCCATTGGTTGGAGGGAAACGTGGCAGAGATCCACGTATTTCAGATATTAGGGCACCAGAAGGCAAAGGTAGGAGTCTTTCGACTTCAAAACTCGTGAAGTCCCAAAAATATCAGAGCCGTCCATTTCGAAGGATAGGTGGCAGGGATATGGAAGTCTACCAGGAATTCAGCTACCGGGAGATCGAGGAGGAACGAGTCGTGAGACAAGAAGTCCCAACTCCCAAAATCACGAAAGGAGGAATCACGATTGAACAAGGACCATCCATTGAGGGAGGATATAGACCATTGATTTTCCAGGGGAGACTTCGGTATTTTGGGGTCCAAGAGATTGGAAAACCTAGAGTCACTGTAGCTGGAGTCGTGAAATCAAAAAACGTGAAGTCCCAAAAATCACCCGAAGGAGTAGCGCCAGGTCACTGGACCGGTCATATGGGAAATGAATTGAGGGAGGAGCCAAGGAGTTAGGCCCTATTTTAGGTTTCGGTATATCGAAGGACAAGGATCCAATAGAATGCTTGCATCGTGATTTCTCGAATCACGAAAAGACGGTAGGTGCTTGGACGCTAAGCATGTGGTCACAGGACGTGGTCACGTGGATGGAGGCCAAGGGAGGTTAAGCCCTTTTCAGTGTTTCAATGACTGGGATTTGGAAGGATGAGGAGTCTGAGAGAAATCTCGCAGGAAGGAGTCCCAAAATCCTGAAACGCGAAAGGCGTCTGCAAATTGCAGAACAGAGAAGCGCAACGGAGAAGGAGGCACGCACACAGTTTTTCTCAAAGCCTATTCTAGGGTGTGAAAGGGGACCTATGGATTTGATTCAAGGGGTTTCAGTAGGATCCAAAAGAGCCATTTTGGCTCAAAGGTAGATTGATCCAGAGACTGGGAGGTTAGCAGAACCCTGTTGAGGTAGGGGCACTGCATCTAGTGGTATCAGAGCTTGTTTTTATCAGTATATTTCAGGCAGAGGGAGCAGGAGGAAAAAGAGTACTCTGATACACATCAGGTGGTATCAGAGCCAAATTTTTTTCTATAGATCATAGGCAAAATAGAGACGGTGAGGGAGAAATTTTGATGACATCAAGTCGAATCAGAATCTAAAGTTCACTTGTAGACAATAGGTGAAGGAAGACAGGGTATTGATTCTCTGTGGTGATTGTTGCAAGGTGTGTAGAAAAGGATAAACAGTCAGGTGGACTATAAGGAGATGATGGAAATGATCTCAATTACAGAGTGACATAAACAGGTTTGTGAGGAGGGCAGACAAGAACAAGGAAATGGCTACTGAATGTCATGAGCATGGTGGAAGCGGAGACCACCAACAGATGAGTAGAGCAGAGATTGACAAAGATCTCACTAAGATAAGAGCAAGGATGGAGGATCTTGCACCATAGGTGCAGCCGAATGAAGAAGCGCCATGGGTTTATGAATGGCCCATGAAAACGAAGGTGAAGTGGTGAGTCAAGGCATTGTTGGCCAAAAGACAGTGGAGACTGTTGAGGAAGTGGTTAAGGTATGTTGAAAGCCTCAGTGACACAACATTGGTTTTCATCTATGAACCAGAAGTTGGAGAAACCCTCAGTGATGAAGAAGAGAGATCAGATTCATATCTCATAAACTGCCAGGAGGGCAGGGATGAATTTTCCAATTGCCAGGTGGGCAATGAAATGAGATCATTGGAGTATCTCATAAACTGTCAGGAGGACAGCAGGGAAAATTCACATTTCCAGGAGGGAAATGGTATGAGATTAGTTGAATATCTCATAAACTTCTAGGTGGGCAGTGGTGAAATTTCAGATTGCCAAGTGGGCAATGAGATGGGATCACTGGATCTTGTAGACTGCTAGGTGGGCAGTAGAAAACTCCCATATTTCAAGGTGGGCAATAGGGAAACAATGAGGCTATGTGAAAGTCTCATGAAATCAGAGGAGAGTTTAATCAACGAAGAGAGGTGATAGAGGAATATCAGAAGAGAATTCTGATAATTGGAGGAATTGAGATATTCCTACCAAGCATCCCAGTTGAGGCCAGAGTATGTGTTGCAAAATCAGCAACAACAAACAAATAGCCAGCAAAGACTGTCATGGAGAAGACACCGATGTATACCCCAGTATAAGGAAGAGAGCATTCAGAAGAAAGGCTCAAATTTTTTAGCCAGGAAGATGGAACAGAGATGACTAAAACACTGGAGTCTGCAACAGAGGAGGAAGCAGAGAGAATGGACTTTGTTGATCTATGTGAAGAATTGGAAGCCATGGAGAGAAGGGTGATAGTGAAAATATTTCACATCCAATAGATCAATTTGGAGACAGATGGAGGAGCATACCAGCCCCAAGAGAAGCTGGAAGTATGCCAGCAAGAGAAATGGTAGCAGCAAAACTACCACAGAAAGAAACTGAGCAGCAGTTCTGTGATGAAATTGCAGAAGAGGAGTCTGTATCAGAGTGCCCAGCTAGTGCCACAGAAGAGGAAAACAACAGGGGGGATCATGATTATCTACCCACTAATATTAAATAATTGCAGCAGAGAAGACTGCATACAGAGAGCCAGCCACTGGAGTAGTTGGATGAGGTGATAGAGGAGATCAAAAGGTTGATGATCCGATCAGCAGAAGCGGTCAACAATGAGAATCTTAGCAGAAGGGAACCTGCAAGAGTAGTTGGACAACAACAACAACAACAATAAAGAAGAGGAGCAGGTGGATAGCTCCAAAGAACTGTTTGGGATCTAGGTGGATTTCAACATATATGTAGAGGAGCTCATGAGCAGGAGCTCATGATTTTTCCAACTGACGATTATGATGTAGGAGCATCGCTCCAACTCAACACAAGTTCTAGCTAACTAGCACATCTAGTGTGCATTCATGGAGAGAGGCAAAGCCCTCTTTCTTTTCAAAATTTTGAAATCCGATCCCATTTGGGGATTTTCATTGTAAGGATTTTAATGCCAATGTACACCTTTGTACAGGTAGTGGTTGAGGTTTCTGTTAATGGTTACCTACAGCTAAGTCCAGATAAGTCAGGTTTGCAACTTCTATTTGTGTAATGTAGTCATTCTATGAGAGCGATAACTCAGAGACGGTGAGGTGGAGGATAATCTTGAGAGAGCCCTCATTTTGTAATAGGAGAAGTTAGGAATATTAGAGAGGAGAGACCAGAGTAGAGAGGTCTCAAGAGACAGAGATAAGACTTGTTATAGTCCAGCCATTGTAAGCACATTTTTGTACAGACATACAGATTAATAGAGAAGAGTAGTTTTTCTTGCATAACTGTGTGTTTGGTGTTTACATACTATTATGCATTTTCTGTTTTGAATGCATAATTGGTGAAGCATCTGAAGAGGTTTCAATTTCTTCCTATCTTTGGAGTTTCCAGGTGCAAGGAGTGCATAGAGTCTACAAGGTGTGCATTGACAGAGGCGAGACAGCCTCAGGAAATCTCAAGAGGGATAGCGTTGGACCTTCACCAGCAGAAGTGCAAGGAGTGCACAGGAAGGAACTCTATTTCGAGTTTAGGAAAGACAGAACCACTGAAGGTTATGTAGAATCTCTGCCAGGCGGGCATTGAGCGAATGCACAGGGTGCATTGAGGAAATAACTTTGTTTCAAGTTCGACCAAAAAATAGGACTACTGAAGGTTCTATGGAAGCTCTGCCAGGCAAGCATTGAGCACATGCACAGGGTGCATTGAGGAATGAACTCTATTTCAAGTTTAGTAAGAAGACAAAACTACTGAAGGTTATGTGAAATCTCTGCCAGGCGGGCATTGAGCAAGTGAAAAGAGTGAACATAAGAACTCTCTTTCAAGTTCAGTGAGAAGACAGAATCACCGAGGATTTTGGAGAACTCTTCCAGGAGGGCATTGAGTTGGTGTAAGTGTGCATAGAAAGGACTCTATTTTGAGCTCAGAAAGAAGAAGTGTCGAAGAGAGACACTTACAGATTTGTTGAACACTCTATTAGGAGAAGCTCTGTAAGGAGAGCATTGAGAAAATAAATCTTAAGAAGAATATGCACAGAGGAAACCCTTTGAGGTTTCAGAGTGAATGAAGCTCAGGAGGAACAAAGTTTTCTAGAACGCAGGTGAGACCCAAGGTCATAGGGTTCGCAGAGAAAAAAAAGGTCGAGGCCTTTGAAACTTTGGAGATCTTCCAAGAAAAAGGAAGAAGTGCAAAGCTCAGGAGGGAGCTACAGCTGCCATCAAATCTTGTGCAAAGACCTGACAACTATTGGATCTAGAGGAAAACGCATGGAGTTTAACCTCTGGGAGGTTTGCGCAGGAGAGAAGCAAAAATGGATGGCGGAGATGCTTCGTAGAGAAGTGTCGAAATCCCAATAACCGTTGGATTAGGCGAAGGTGTTGAATTTTGGCATTTCAGAGTTCATGGTTTGGAGCGGACAAGGAGTGTGGAGTCACTGCATCGCGAACTTTTGGTTTGTGAAATCCCAAAAACTCGAGTTCAAAATTTTATCATTTCGGAGTTCAGGACTTGGAGTAGCAAGGGATCGTGGAATCACTTTCATCGTGAACTTTCAGTTTGCGAAATCCCGAAAGAAGCCAAACCGTTGGATATGGAGCATAGTGGCCTGCAAGACACTGGATCAAAGAAGAGGAAGAGAGATATGAATCGTCAGGTCTAGCACCAAGATCCATGAGCTTTCAGATCCAGAGGAGGTGCAAGAGGTTTAAACCTCATCCCAACAGAAGGAATAGGAGTCCTTCAACTTCGCAACTCACGAAGTCCTGAAAATATCAGGGTCGTCCATTTGTTCGAGGGACACGTGGCAGAGATCCACGTATTTTTGAGATTCGAGCATCAGAAGGTAAAGGTAGGAGTCTTTCGACTTTTCAACTCACGAAGTCCTGAAAATATCAGAGCCATCCATTCTGGAGGACAGGTGGCAGGGATCTGGAAGTCTACTGAGAATTTGGGTACCGGGAGATTGATGAGGAAGGAGTCGCGAGACAAAAAGTCTCGACTCATGAAATCGTGAAAGGAGGAATCATGATTGAACAAGGACCATCCATTCACGGTGGATCTGGATTGTTGATTGTCCAGGGGAGACTTCAGTATTTCGGGGTCTAGGAGATTGGAAAACCTGGAGTCGTGAAATTGCAAAACACAAAGTTCTGAAAACCGCTCAGGGGAGTAGAACCGGGTCACAGGACCGGTCATATGGGAAACGAATTGAGGGAGGAGCCGAGGAGTTAGGCCCTATTTCAGGTTTTGGCATATCGAAGGATAGGTAGTCGACAAAACACTTGCATTGCGATTTCCCGAATCGTGAAAAGTCGGTAAGCTCTTGGATGCTAAGCGCCTGGTCACAGGACGTGGTTACGTGGATGGAGGCCAAGGGAGGTTAATCCCTTTTTGGCATTTCAGAGACTGGGAATTGGAAGGACGAGGAGTCTGGGAGAACTCTCATAGGCAGGAATCCTAAAATCCTGAAACGTGAAATGCATTTGCAAGTTGTAGAACAGAGAAGCGCAGTCGAGAAGGAGGCGCTTGCGCAAGTTTTCTCAAAGCATATTCTAGGGTGTGAAAGGGGACCTGTGGATTCGATTCAAGGGGTTCTAGTAGGTGCTCGAAGATCCATTTTGTCTCAGAGGTAGATCGATCCAGAGACTAGGAGGTCAACAGAACCCTGCTGAGGTAGGGGCACTGCATCAACTTGTTACTTGATTGCATGTTTTGCAATGATGGTTGGTCCCTAGGGTTGTGATGTTGGTGTGGATCACATTCCTGAGTTGGTTACAATGTGAATAAAGAATTTCAAGAAAAATAAAGCATCACTTCTACTGGCAGATGGAAGATTGTCCTTGTGTATTTGAGGTAAACCACTGTTCTTTCAGAAGGGTTGATGATTTTCTATGTCTACAAAAGTATAAAGAGACTGAAAAACTCTGTTTTTGCCTTTAGGTTTTGGTATGTTCATTTCAGGCAAGAGACTACATAAGATGATACAATGTCTGTAGTATTGATATGAAATAGTTTTTATATACAGAGGTCAAAATCTTACAAATCTACAGGTATTCCAAAATACCTAAGGAATTACAAATGAATACTTTGCTATTGAATAGAGAAAGTTGGAAATAAAATGAGTCAATGGAATGATAAGTATTCATGATGTATAAATATGGTTTTTTTCAGAGGTTTTTATCCGATGGAGCAAGGATTGGTCAATGTTTAACTCAACCTAAAAGAATTTTGATGAAACTGTCTAGAAATGTAAGCTACAGGAAGTTGGTAGAGCAGAGCACACTTTTACAGTGTGTTGCACTGCAAATAGGGCATTTTTTTGTTCTTTAGAAGAAAATTCAAAGTAAAAATATTATTCGGATGAAGGATGAACAGATCGGGATCTAGATGTCAGTTGGGGTTCTAGAAAGGCATGATCATCATCTAGGAAGACTATTGGAGTTGTCAAAGACCTAGTTTAGGATAGGGATTCAATCCCTAATAAATAAGATATGATTCTTGAATATATGTAATAGATTAGTTTGTTTAGATTTTTGGGTTTAAAGATCCATCCTTCTAGGATCTTAGTCGAGGATGTACAAGGCTATTTAGTATATTATTTTCACTATGTAAAGGAGGGGGTTCAGTCCTAGAGACTATGGTTCGACTTTGAATATTTGACTCCATTCATGTATGAAAGACATTTTAGAATACATATTGAAATAGAAGCTTCTTTCACTGTATATGTTCATACTTCCATCTTCTGTCTTTTCTATAACTGTGAGTAATTTTTTTTTTTCATTTATCTATGTTTTTCTAATGACCGATAATTATCATCTTGTCTTTTCATTGATAGACTGGACTAACATGTTATTCTGCCTATTATAGCTAACCATCCATATATTCAATTGTGTGTTTGTTTCTGCTAGTATGATGAGTATTATTCATCCATTTACTTCTTGATAAAACTTTCTAAGCATGTATAGTTGAAAACCTTTTATGTTTGAGTGTATCCATGTGTGTTTTGAGTGAATGAAAGCATATAAATTCATCCAAATCGATCCAATTTATACCCTTTATTGAGCATTTGAGTTAGTTACCAGGCTCTCTCGATTCAGAGCCTGGAGAGACTCATGGAGGTTAACAGACTCTTAGATATACCTCATGTAACAATTCCATTATGTATTTCTCTGATGCTTCCACAGTATGTGTTATTATGCATACCTAATGTAATTACAATGGTAGGAATGCAAGTTTTCTAATATATGGTTCTAGAAGGCTAGAAAAACTTTGGAACATTTAATTCTACAAACAACATTATTAGAATGGATATCCTAACAAAGCCTTGGAACCCTTCAATGAAATTCAAGTGGAGTGCATTGAGCCTAATTTCATACCGAACTTTCTTGTATCAATGGAATGGTGTCAATGAGGTCCTCTGGACCCTTTCTTGAGCTAGCAGTGATTAAAGTGCATGATGGAGGGCCAATTTGTACAACTGATCAACTTCTTCAAATGGATGTAACACAAGAAATGAGTTGTGTTTATTTAGAGGAAAGAAAATGCAATTGCAAAGTCCTGTTACTGAATTTTTAATGCAAGTGGATTGGATGCTTTGGTTCTTGCTCATAGTGGTTCTTGGGAAATATATATATGAAAGAGTTAAAAAATTATTTGCATGTGGGAGGAGGAACATATGAGAATGCTATGATGGGACGATAAATTTCTAGTTCAGTCTGACTATGGGAACAAATTGGCTAAAAGATAACAAACTACCAACTTCAAAAGTATAGTAGCTTTTAGCCTCAAAGTCCAAATTTTCTCATCTTATAGCCACTAGAAAGGTCTTCTAGAGGACAAAATATCTAGGCCGTTAGTTTCTTGGAATCTAATCTTCAAATTTCCATGATAATTATACAATAAAACCTTTAATATTCTACTGGACAAAGACTGTCAACATAAGAGAATGTGACATATTGAAAATTAAAAGGAAGTTTCCAGTGAGAATGACATGAAGATGTCTTATATCAAGCCAAAAACACAAATATATCTGTAAGTTGTAAAGCCCAAATATAAAGTATTGTGTCCTACACATCAATTTTAAAACACATATGTGTCCATAATTCCTAAACCCAATAGAGAATTTAGTATGTGGGATCAAGTGATCATTGGTAGAATTTGCAATGATCCTCTATGTCTTAACCAGATTCTTCTTGTGCTTTTCCTTAGCTTCATCCTCCTCTAGCTCGACAACTTCTTCTTCAATAAAACTTTGTAGATCATTTTCTTCTAGAATGAGAATCACTTTATACTTCCATGCTTGGAATTTATAAACAACCTCAAGCTTCTCATCAAGCTTAGTACTGATAACCATTTTTCCCTAGCCTTTATATGCCAGACGCCTTGACCTAGGGTTTTATGAGGAAACCTAATTTTCCAAATTCAGTATTTTGTATATTTGATCAGGGGAAAAGGTATTCCCTACTTAGATGACCTTCTTGATGGGTTTAGTAAGTGCTCAATGAGCTTGACAATGGAGTAAACTAAGGATCTTCCTTCCAGCGATTAGATTGTTACGAAGGAAACCATCTCTGAAACCGTGTTAAAATTTTGATATGCTCGTTTAACCATAGACAATGTCACATCATTGTCACCCAACCATAGAAATTCACTATGTCACCCCCAAGCACAATAAAATTTAGATATAATTATTCTAGCAAGTCCACACTAGAACCAACAAATAAACTGTAACCAACAACACCATTGTTACAACAACATCATGATACCAATAAAGTGTACCTTTACCAAGAGAAGCACATAAGAAGAATATACTAGAAAGAATTGCACCCTAGCTTCCACTGCTACTCCTTAGACTTGCGCCCTAGCTACCACTACTACTCCTTAGACGTGTGCCCTAGCTACCACTGCTAATCCTTAGACATGTGCCCTAGTTGCTCCTCCTTAGACTTGCACATTGTTTCTGAGTGAGAGAGAGTGTGTCCAAATGAGCTAGGCAACTCCCTCTTTATATGAGCCTTCTAAGTGACTGGGGTTGACTTCTCTTTATGGAGCCTTTGAATAATTTAATAATATTCTCCTTAGGCCAAATTCTCTTCTAGAGTTTTCACACATTTGTTTAAGGGTTCTCTTACTCCCAGAATATTCTACTCTAAGTACAAAGGTTACACTCGGAGGTTAGTACCTCCCACAACTACCCGTTAATAAGCAAACCCAATTTCTGCCAAAAAGGAAAAAAGTAATGTTGGAAATCAATAGTAGTAAGCCAATTTGCTCAGAAAGTACACTCCATCTCCTTCCCCCTAAGTAGGATGTAATTTGTTTCCCTCTAGTGATCCATGTTTTTACACCCAACAAAATGTCTTCCACGGGTGGTTCTTCAGTTTCCAAAACATTTTCTTGGGAATGAAAACCTCAACTTGTTCTTCTAAATTAAAGAACATATAGTTTTAAATTGTTGCCATTAAAAACATAATATATGCCAAGTTGTAGTAATTAAACCCATCTTGAATGCATTGGCACCTACAATATAAGGTCGGTACTGAATTGATTTTTTGGTGCATAGACTTCACAATTTTTTGGTATGTTTGACTTTCTTATAGGCTAAGAGATTTTACTCAATTAGTAGTCTATCAAGGCATTCCATCCAAGGCCCGATTGGCCAAGAGTGGACATTTTGATGACCTTTGTCTTATCATTTTTTTTGGGGGGGGGTTATCTGCATAGAGTGAGTCACTAATCTATGAAATTCGTCATTTGCAACTAATTCTCATGGATATGTTCATTGATTAATGACATACTCTACAAAAATAATATTAAAAAATGATATCTCGTATGTTCAACTGTGGAAGCCCCTCAAGACCTTTGACCTATCTGACATCACTCGAATATTGTGAAGAATATTTTTTGGGAGTGTCAATTTACCAAATTGTTGGAGTTATATTGAGGATCAATATATAGTGTTGCTTCAAGGAAGGATTTAATGGCATTCTGCATTGTTTGGAAAGTGTCACTCTCTACTTCGTACTACAATCTCGGATATGGAATTTCTTGCAAGACCTAACCTTATTCATTTTATGGAAAACATGTGTACCTCTGTTTTCTATCATGAGGACAACTCTTTGTTTACCTTTTGTTCTAAGTGGAGGGGTGAGGTATGCCAACAACTCCTAGCTAAGGGGGATCTGTTGATCAAAATGCCTAATCTTTGGATCCAACTGATTATTCTGATTTTATTTTAGTCTTAGAATATTTGAGGAAGCGTTTATGATGCCCATTGTATATGACCTTCAACGTTTTGTACTATTATTTCTAAATATTTTTTTGTAAATATAAGTTTCCAAATTTTTTTTATCACCCTTCTCCATGATTGTTCAAGGTTTCATATTACACTTTGTCTTAGTCTCCAATCAAAACTTGTGGAATTAGAAGAGCAGTCATTCTCCACCTCACATTAGATGGAAACAAAATTAGTTTGTACTGGAAGTCTTTCCAATCATGTTCTATTCATTACTTTTCTTATTGTATTTCAATTGACGTTTTCTCATATATTAACTTCAATAATACTCATGATATGAAAATAAAACTTACCAATTACACCACCAGCTGGATACCTATTCACAAATGGTGTCTAACAACCTACTAAATAGTGCCCCTATGTTTATTATTAAATATTCACAATGTATAAGTGAATATATCAAATACAGAACAAATAGCAATGCACAACATTCAACCTAAAAAATATTGTGTAACAATTCATATAAATGTGCAAGAATATTCTAATTCATAAATTGTATATAAAGTAATCTAAGATCATATAAGAGGTAGAAAATTCAGAAAAGGTTTCAAGGGTGAATTCTTAATAATGTTGAAATTCATTCTGTAAAATGCATCCATCAAATCTCAAATATGGATAAGAAATTTGCATTGTTATAAGAATTACCTATAACTATTTGCATCCTATAATTTAATTCTAAACATCCCAAGTTAACCAATGATTCTTTGCTTTAAAGGAAATATGAAACATTCGTCGTCATAAAACACCTCTCGCTATTGGATATACAATGGTAATTGTAGGAAACTACTCATTTTTATATTAAAATTGTCTCATAAGATTAAGAAAATTGATTAAACTTTTAAATATAAAGAAAGGACAATCAAGAAAAACCTACAACCATATTAACAATGCCATTCCATATGCTATGGTGCTCGCAAAATTGTCTAATCAGACCTTGCAATATTCCTCTCAAGGATGCTTCTCACTGTGCTTGTGCATCGTCAAGGTTTGGTAATAGTTGTTTAACCTTTGGTGTCCAAAACCTACGGAATTCCTAATTAGACACAGAGACAAACAAAATGCCCCAATTTAGTTTGTTTTACTTCATGGGTTAGACTTAAATGGGTTAAAGTAATTATGGACATATATGTGTCCATAATTCCTAAACACGTATGTGTCCATATGGGTACTTGAATGCTCTTGATTTCTCCTGCAGAGGGTGTATTTGCTTTAGTCTTTTGTAGGGTTTCCTAGTGCCCATAGACACTGGTGATTCGATGCTAGTATTTATGCTTTTCATATTGAAAAAACCTATAACAACAATGCAGAATCAAAACCTACTTAGAAAAATAACCAAAGAACTACATAGAAAATGACAAGTTATAACAAAATACAAGAAAATTTGTAACTCAACTTGCTCTAAGAAAGATAGCCCAATGTTCACTCTTTCCACTCAGCCTTCAATGTAGGTAAGGTAAGGTAGTTGCAGGACCTCTCCAATTTTGATTTGAGGGTGCCCATGGTGAAATACCTCTAAATCATTTATGGTACCATAAAATTAGGGCGAAATAACTCTTAATCATTTCCATTACTAGAAAATGGGGGCGAAATACCTTAGAATCATTGCCTTTACCAGAAAATCGAGGCGAATGGGAGGATCTAGTTCAAATTTTAAGGGGAAGAAATGGATTTCCATGCTCTTCCCTCACAAATATTCATGGGATAAGAGTTTTATATATAATTTTTTGAAAATAAACTTGGGGCTATATATTTTAAAATCTCTCAAACCACTCCATGTAAATAATTCGCCCAACCAAAATTCCAAACCCCCTAATTTTGCCCATGAGTGAAATTTCGCCCCTAAAATCACCCATGCTTGATGAGGTCTGGGTTATCCTGCATCTGCTTCATTAAGAGCTGGGCTTGTTGATACATGATTCCCCCCATCCCCTGTAAAGCTTGAACCTCGGGGAAATTCCCAACTTTTACCGGGGATACCTGAGAAACTTTTTCCGCTTCGATGTTTTCTTGAGGAGCATCCACTACTTCGCTCGATTCAGATGCTACCCTTCCTTATCAGTCCCTAAGAATTTCTTGATCCATTTGATCCAAGGACATTGTTTGTTCCTCCTAACTCATGGCCTTGAATTTGGTAGTTTTAGGATCAGCCATCCTTGCTACCACCTCATTCCAGTCTTGAGCATTCTCGGTGAGGATCTTGTCTTCAAATATCTCACGTGAATATGGCTAGTAGGAAGATACTAGGGATTCATGCTTCGGGACTAAACATTTTGGATCGTGCTTGCAAAAGTGACTAGTCGGGAATCTAAATTCCAATTGGATTAACCCTTCTTGATTAGCTTGAGTAGTGTCTTTTACCATGCAGAAACCAACATGGAACCCATAAGATATAAAATCTCGCTTCTTATCTTTTACTAGAGTGGCATTATAACCCTGCAAGATTGTCTGGTAACATTTTTCCCCGACTACCAATCAATTGGGAACATACACAAGTAACAAATGTGGTGCTCCGATGGCATCGAACACCCTGATATAGGTGTCGCGTTCATCCAGATACTAGTTGCTGACTTTGGATATAATCCTTTTAGCCGCATCTGACAACCTTGGGCACTCTTTCCAGAACAGTAAAGAATGAATACGCATGATAAATTGATTGCAAATGAGCGAGTAGAATTTCTTGTACCTGTTCTCCCACAAAATGCCAAAATATACATGGATCGGGAGCTCTGAGGGATGGTAGCTTAAGTTCATTCCTGTGAAGGAATTTCTTATGCAGACAACATCCAATAGATAATATGCCATGTAAAAGGATGGAGTTTCTCCCACTTTCGACGTCCGAGCCCGTTGTATGCATGTGCTCAGTTATTTGGAGATGATGGCACCCTAATTGAATCTTGTGCCTGAAATGGATACCATATAAGCTAGAGGCATCCAAGCCTTTGAAAACTAGGAGAAATATTTCTACCCATGTAATCTGTAGAGGAGATCCATCAAGTATTTGTATGACTACCTTAGGTTGGTTGTCGGATACTAGTCAAAAGTACAGTTTGTCAATGTTTTGTCTTCCCTCCACCACAATGCCATAAATTTGTTGGTGTTCTGTTCTGCATAGAAACTCACAAAAATGCTTAAATTCTCTTTCGGATCCCTGAGCTTGTAGTAACCCTAAACCATTGATAGCAAGAAAACCCTGACAAACTTGTCGTTATCATCATTAATCAAACATTTTTGTGTATTATTGTGGTCAATAAGCCATTTTAGGAGCTCGATGCAAGGAAATACCAGAGTCTAGATTGACACCATGTGAAAATATGCCTTACAGACATTCGGGAGGACTTCATTGTCAAGTTTTCTCATATCAGGGTCATTGTGCGAGGTATATTCGGGGAACTCCTCTCACTTCATTTTCTTGAAAATTTCTTCCCAGTGCAGGAATACTACCTTGGTCCCAATGTTTGCCTAGTTGTATCCAAAGGCTAAGGGATGAACGAAATATTTCTTGGTGACTATTTTGATGACGGGCACTGGCTTAGGAGAAATTCCAATTGTCTACGACCGATGGGGAGGAACCCTCTCCTACTTCTAATTCCTGTAGCTTTGGTGCTCTTGGGGATTTCTTCAGTGTCATCGTTCCTGCAACCTAAAACGATCCTTTAGGTGTGTGTACAGAGTAAAGTTGGTTGAAAACATATGAAATGAAGCATAAAACATCCAGGAGCTAATACATACATGTACACTTGCTAAAATTGTTTTTGAATACTCATTGGACTTTGGACGCTTTCTCTGGATCGCTCGTTTTTCTCCTCTGGGTGCTCTAAAATTTCTTTCTGTGCAGAACAATCTCATGCACAATGACTCAAAGAACATAACATGAGAGATTCTACTAGATGTATCAAGAAGTTAATATGAGTAATGGATAAAAATTCAAACAACCTACTGTCAAATCCTTGTAAATAAATTCTACGTTGTTTGACATCGGAGGCGTGGAGGGAGATGCATTGTATCGACGGGTTTAAATGGTCCTCTTGATTTACGCATGAATTAACAACTAATGCACGATATTGGGATTAATTAACCACTTAAATGCGTCATATCTAGTGTATCTTAGAACTAAAACGTCCCATCACCCAACATTTCTCAGTGGACAGGTTGAGAATTGACTACTATCCTTGTGTATGTTTCCATTGGTACCCTCATGATAAAAAAATTTGATATCGAAGGGTTTCGACTCATAATGTCGATGTGGTAGAATTGGTTCAAGGTGCAACGTGGATCTTGGGAGATAGTAACGACCCCATGGACACTAGATTGTAAGTCTAGTCACTTGGGCGATAACAGGTGACCATTGAGGATAGGTAGCTCAACAAAAAACTTTGTGTGTTAAAGTAAGTCTGGGATTTTCGACACTGAAAGGTATTGGGGATCGACGATCATGGATAGTTGAAGTGCGTGTTTTCTTCACGGGTTAACATTTTCATAAAATCTCGACACTGACAACATTTCAACGACTGGAAATTGATGATATTACTCCTTTACTTGCGCGATGCTTTTTCTTTTCGTTTCTTCACGATACTGATGAGGATCAGTCATCAGCGATACTCTTGCATTGGCACTCGTTGCATAATATACTCTCGTATGTCGATACCAAAGAAGATCGGGGATCAACTACTTTGGTCTTCTTGAGCATTTTTCGTCACCTCTAATCCTTCCCAATGCCGAACTTCTTAAGCATGTTGGAGACGAGTTTCGACTATCAATTCCTTAAGTAAATGTTAGTCTCTCTTAAAGTTATGATGATTTTCACATGATCAAGTAGAATTTAAATGAATCAAGATGAAAACACCAAATGATAAACAAAGGAAACAATTTTCATACTGAAGTGTAAAGAGACAGTTCAAACGATCAAGTGGTACCCAAAAAGTAAAAAAATTGACATATACTATTTTAGACTGTGTTGAGTGCTCAAGAAATGGCGATTCACTGGGAGAAAGAAAAATCTGTGTTCCTCCTCCAAGGCTCGGCTGATACGGAAGCTGATGGAGAACCTTGACTAGTTTTAAATCAAAACCTCTTTACCTTTTCATTTGAAATTCTTTGGTTGATGATTTCGGGCCTGCTCGTGGGGTTTTAACCCTTTTCCTCCTTCATTTCCTTGAACCCTGACTCATTCCCCCTTTTTACAAAAGTTTAGGAAATAATTCACTGACATTAAGCCTTTACTTACCTCTACTCACTTGCTTTGGTTTCGCTCCACTGCAAGCGATCATCCATAGCCTTGGCAGAGTCACCCCGACATCACATACCTTGCATCATTGTCAGCGCACATCCATAGCCCCGACAGAGATATCTTCATGCCCTCTCCTACTATTAACTCTTTTGATAATATCAATTTTATTTCAGCATGATGCCCTAAGCGAGTGGGAGAGGAGGATGTTTGTTTATTTGCAAATTGAGATGGTTAAGGTTGATCCTTTACTAGCTTCTTCTATTGGGTTCATGTAGTTCTTTCCAGCTTTCCTTGAATCCATAGGGTATTACCAAACCACTAAGTAGACACTTCTGGAATTTCTCCGAAGTTGTTCATTTGCTCAAGTTAGACATAGGACTCCTCAAAGCAACTGTAGATTCTCCTATGCTTCTTGTGTTTGTAAGTGATCGATGAGTTAGTAATAGAGTTCCCTATGTCGCATGTTTTTAGATCAACCATTGTCCTTCTAAAAACAACTCTCAAATCCACATAAATCCAGGTGGAAAAAGAAAATAACAGATTTGGTAATTGTGAAAATACTCAGACAAAACATAAAACACTCAAACCCTTTTTTTTTTTTTTAACTATTGGAATTATTGTTTCATGGCTTGGCCATTCACTAGAAGGGCATCATTTCCCCCCCTTAGATTTTGTAACCGATAAGTTCCTGCCCCAATATTCTCAGACACTTGGAAAGGTCCAAACCACAGATTTTGAAACTTAGAATGCTTCCCTTTCGGTTCATTTTCTCTATCCCACTTTAGGACTAGGTCTCCTACTTCGAAGTTCTTCTCTTTAGCCTTATGCTTATCGAACCATATTTTCACTATCTGTTGGTGATATAGGAACCTTGACTTAGCCTTTTCTCTCTCTTCTTCCAGCATGAGCAGAGTGTTGATTCTTTGTTGTATGGACGATGAGAGCTCCTTGCTGGAAACTTGGGCTAGTTGAAGAGATGGAATATAGATCCCATTCGGGAGGATGGCTTCTTTCCCGTGAACCAAAAAGTATGGGGAATTCCATATAGCTTCCTTGGATGTGACTCTATAGGCCCATAGAGCATTATGGAGTATATATTATGACAATTCCTTTGGTTATCTGCAACCATCTTTTTTAATATCCTCACTAGGTTCTTATTAGTTGATTATGCCACACCATTTCCCTGGGGATAATAATTTTTCGAGTACCTAATTATGATTCCTTTGTCCAGAGAAAACTTTGTCAAAAGGGTGGAAGAAAAACAAGCAGCATTATCAAAGACTAGGACAGAAGGGATGCCAAACCTTGTGATTAGTTGTCATTCTATGAATTGAATTACTACCTTCTCGTTTACATGAGTCAGAGGGATGGCCTCTGCCCATTTCGTGAAATAATCGGTAGCAGTAAGAAATTAGTTGTGTTTTTTTGAAGAGTTGGGTGTAATTTCTCTTATGATATCCAACCCCCATTTCTAAAAAGGCCTAGAGACAGTCATATGTTGGAGTGGGATTGCTGCTCTCTTCTCCTTCCCTATGCTCCTTTGAAAATTTTAACAGTTTCTAACGTAGATATGAGTGTCTTTGAACAAGGTGGGCCAATAATAGTTGTCTCTCATAATCTTATGAGAAATGGTGTTTCCTGCGAAATGTCTCCCGGAAGGGCCATCATGGAGACCCTTCAACACTTTTTCTACATCTTCACATTCAAGACATCTTAATAGTACCCCATAATAATTAATCCTAAAGAGTACCAAACTTATAAGGTGATATTGTGCAGATTTTAACTTGAGAGCTCTCATTTCCCTAGGGTTGATATTTTCCAGACAAGTCCCATGGTGTAGGAGATAAGTTAAATCCTTATACCAAGGCTCTTGTTCTGGGGAGATGTATGATACTTCACCACACCATAGTGTCATTTCCTTCTCTCATCTGGAATATTCATTTACTTGGTCCTGGGATTTGGCTGCAAGTTTGCATAACCCTTGTACTTTTACTAGTTTCGTAGGTTTTATATCTAGATCAAATTCTTGGACTACTTCCATCAAGTTCCCTCTTATTTCCACCATTTATTGCTGAGTAAACAAGGATCGGATTGTAGGGTGTGACACAATCACTTTAGTGTTGTTCCTGAGGATGTAAGAACTAAAGTGTTTTACCTCCTTAAATACCACATAGCCCTGTTTGTCTATAATAGGATAATTTAGCTCAGATCCTTGAAGATTAGTGCTCATGAATGATACTGGGGCCTCATTGTTTTCATCATCCTTCTGAGTCAAAATTGCAGCTAACGATTGGTTGGAGGTGAAAGTGTACAGGAAGAAGTATCTATTGAAATCAGGACCTTGTAACACCAGGGCCCGAGATATAGAAGTTTTAATATTATTGAAAGAATCTTTTCTCTCATCATCCCACTTAAATTCAACATCCTTGCAAATCATCTTTTGTAAGGGTATGATGATTTCTGCAAATTCAGGAGTGAATTTCCTCACAAAATTGATTTGCTCGAAAAAGGATTGCATGTCTTTCTTGTTGTGAGGCAACGGGAGTTGAGATATGGCTTTAATCCTTTCTGAGTCTATGTGAATGTGTGCTTGAGATATAATGTGACCTAACATATTACCTTCTTCCACACCGAATATAGTTTTCTTAGGATTTAAGGATATATCGTACTTCCTACATCTTTCAAAAATCTGAGTTAAGTGTTTGATGTGTTCTTCTTTGTTCTTTGAATACACTGTTACGTCATCCAGATACACAACCACACACTTGTTGATTAATCCTCGAAATTATACTTCCATGGCCCTTTGGAAGGTTTCTCCTGTGTTAATTAACCCAAAATGCATGTGCTTATAAGAAAAGGCTCCCCACTTGGTTTGAAAGGTAGTCTTCAACCAATCTTCCTCTGAAACCAGAGCTTGGTTGTAACCTGAGAAGTTGTCCAGTAGAGGAAAAATCTTCGAACCCGACACTGTCTACAAGAGTTACTCCATTGGTGGGACTGGCTAATTTTCCTTTTTTGAAGCTCTGTTAAGATTCCTAAACTCTACACATAAGAGGATTTCTCCTGAATTTTTTCGTACCGGAACCATGTTTTCTACCCATGCAGAATGTATAACCTGGAATATGATCTTGGTGTCTAAAAGCTTCTTTAATTCCTGGTACATGAGAATTTCCAAGGATGGGTGATACTTTCAAAGATTCTATTGGAAAGGTTTTACTTCGGGTTTTAATGGGATAATGTGTTGAATGATGCAAGTATCATAGGTTTTTCGATCCCAATAGGACCATGCGAGGACATCTTGGTATTGTCTAAACAATTTGAAATAAGATTTCCTTTCTTCCTTAGATATTTTCTTCCCAAGATTCACATTCTTTGGGTTTTATGGGGTCCCAAGATTTATAGTTTCATGCAGAGGACAAGAACTACCAATATTCGCGTCTCTGGGTCCCTTAAATCGTTCTTTTAGATCAAACATATTTTCTAGATTAGCTATCCCTTTTTGGATTGTGTGAGACTTTCATTTATCAATAGGTTGTCTTGTCCAAGGATCGGTCTTTGTCGATTTCTATTAGACTACTTCATCGTCAATAGATAAATCTTTGAAATTGTCTTGTTTAATCAAGAAGTTTATGATCTGTTCATCACCTTCAAATACTTTCCAATTAGAAATGTTATTAGGCACCGACAGTTTGTAGAGAAGCTCCACAGTGAATCAAGAGGATTCATAATCCTCTAGAGGAGACAACTTGGAAGCAGTTGTTTCCAAGGAGTCAACAAGAATATTCTTTGCTCCAGGGATCGTTGTAATATTGAAGGCTTCAAAATGATTTACTAACCTACACACCTCATGTGTTTCAGATATCTCTCCCTATCGATTTTGATCATGTTCTTGTATCCCTTTAGTAGTAGCCAAAGGTGTTCCCAGTCTGTACTAAAATATCCATTTATCTTTTTAGAACAATATCGACTTAGTAATAACCCATAGGCCTCTAGAATATCTACCACAATGATGTCAATCACGTGCACAAACTTGGGATGTGTCGTTATCCTGATCATTACATGTTTGTTTTCTCCCATGACCTTGACCTAGGTTCTGTCTAGTTGTATGAGATGTTTATCACTGCTGAGAGGAATGAAATTTAATGTTTTTCAAATAGACAAGGGAATAATGTTGGAAGATGCCCCAGAATATACCAAACGATTGTGAAGGTTTTTATTGAAGACTTCAAACATTAAGAGGAACAGTGGGACAAAAGGTTTTTCCTTTCTATCTTTCGAGCAGGGGTTCATAGTTGGTTTGCTCACCAGATCTATGGGAGATAGAGTTCTTTCCTGACCATTTCCTGTGGTTTGGTTTTCTACTAAGTTCAAAGCTTGTAATAGAAAGTCCTTCTACTCAGGAATCCTGCATATGTCCATAACTGATATATTAGCCTTTAACTTCTTCAAATCGTCGACTACATTGAAATCCAGTTTGGGCAATTCTCGGGTATGGATGCTTATAGGGTTTTTACCAAGAGAGAAAGATGTTTTTGGGTGATAGGGATTTGCCTTACTCCTCGATTTATGGGTGGAAATGGTATCTTTCGAGCCAAGAGGACCCTTACTGCGTGTCTGTATCACCGAGACTTCCACGGGTTGTTCGGAAGGTATGATCAGGTGAGATCCCATATCAGCATGGTTGTATCTTGTAGTGGATCAATCTCTTCCTAGTCAAAAATATTCATAGCCAAACTATTTGGTTGCTTGATCAAGGAGACTTCGTCCAGAAACTGATTGGCCATAAAATTCATGGCATGCGCCCATTGAGGGTTGTCTCTTTCAGAGTGGTTTTTCTAGTGATAAGTATCAAAAGAATCATATTCAACATTCCCTAGATCAATATTTAAGTTAGTTGGGGGAGGTTCAATTGCCTTGAACGGTGGGTTCCTCTTAAAGAAAGGCTTGTAGGGCCTTTGGACTTGGTTTCCCTCCCCTGCATTCCTCTTCATGTATATGATCTTGTTTGATAATTTCTTAACCATACGTTGTAGGTCTTCTATGTCTCCATTACCTTTGTCGGGAGTCTAATCTATTTGTTTCCTCGACGGTCTAGTCAAAAGGAGTCCTCTACTGAGAGGAAGTTGAGATTCTTTCTTAACTAGAGAGACCTGACCCTCTTTACACCCTTTCATATGGAATTCTATCATTTTTTCTTCTTCAAAATTTTCAGCCAGGGTTTAATTGGCAGCTCTTTTTACAAACATAGAAATAGAAGCCGAGAGAGTGTTAGCGTAAACCTCGATTTGCAATTCCTGGGTTGGTTTCGCCTTGGGATGAAACTTGTTTAAGATGGTTGTGAATATTTGATTGAAATATTTGACTCTTTCTTTCGAACTGATGGTGGCGGAGAATAAATCAGCCATCATATCTCCTATAGTAGTTTCCTCTGCAAATTTATCTAGAAATTATTTCTGGAACTTGGTCTAGCTAGTTATAGATCCTACTAGTAGATTAAAATACCATGAGGAAGATGAATTTTCAAATGTATAGGGGAAAAACCTACAAAATATGTCTTCATATTGGACGTTCATAAGTCTGATTGCTAGTATAAATTTCTTGATATGATCTTTAGGCAATCTAGAGCTTTCGGGATCGAACTTAGGAACCAACTTCTCTGGATGTAGGGGAAGGTTATGAACTTGTCTTGGGAGGGCCAAAGAATCTCTGCCCAACTAGGATTTATTTTTCAGAGGTGGGTTTCCCCCTTCATAATTATGGGCATTGTTGCCTTCCATGTCTTCAGACTCTAAGTTAAACTCCTCCTCTTTCGAAAAATTATCTGGTTCAGAGACGTCACCGACTGGAATTTTAGGTATCAAATCGAGGATATATTGGATTTCGATGATCATGAAATCTATAAAGTATTCTACTGAGTGCACAAACACCTCGTCAGGAGTGCTAACCACTGGTATTCTGTTAAGCCCTAATATTGGCTCATTAACCCTTAATTGGCGAATATTAGATTAGTAATGTTATTTTATTTATGTCGGCTTGCTCATTAACCCTTAATTGGGACATATTAGATTAGTAATGTTATTTTATTTATGTCGGCTTTAGGCCATTAGTTGTAATTATACCTCCTAATCTCCTATATATACCAGGGAGACATTTTCATTTTGAATCATCTTGGACTTGAACATTTAAGTGGGGTAAAAGGAGGTTGCCCCCTCGAAGAGGCTTATTATCTGAAATTATCTCTTTTTCAAGGCGTTGAGTACTTTTCCTGAGGTTTTTCTATGCTATCTTGATGTTTGGTTCTTAACATATGGTATCAGAGCTCAAGGTCTTGGGGTTTTGCTGCTACATCTGAGACACCATGGAATTTTTTCTATAACTTTCTTTATACAATGTTTCAGAAGGAACCGCTTGGAGGGTATTTGTTATACGGACCAAGGTACGCTGGGTTAAAAATTCATCTCCTGAGGCATTATACTTTCGGAGATACATCCTGTACAAGATAGGGTTCTGGAATCATCCTGAAATGAGTCATTGTGGAATTTTCGCTATAAAATTTTTTATGTAACGTTTCAGACCCTGAACTCTGGAGGAAATTTACAGAAATTAGTAAGGCATATTTTATAAAACGTTCATATTCTGGGGCATCATAAATTTGTATATACACCTTGTGTAAGATAGGGTATCTGACTAGTCCTATTAACTAGTCTCAAGAAGTTGTTCCAAGTAAAACAATCATAACGTATTTCTAGAGTATCCAAATTGAGTGGGACTGGTTGCATTGGATCATGGACAGTCTGTAGTATTTTGGGTGCGATTTTCAGAATTTGATATCAATTATTTTGTGCGGGGCATTCTATACAAGTGAGATCTCCTGGAAAGGCCAAAAATATGCAAGTTGTGAGGAAGTTACCATAATTTCCACTTGGCACATCCAATTTTGATCAGACCTGTGGAATTATAGAGAAGAAATATCAAAGAACTACCTAACATAAAGTTTCATACCCAGAAGGGTCGAAGCTTGGGAGATAGAATATAATAAATATTGTCTAGCAAAACCGCCTCAAAATCTAGATTCAAAAGTGATACTTGGCCAACATGCCACCAAAAAAGGGACCTTCTACACCAAATAAGCCTCCAGAAAATCCTAATTGGAATCTTGATGAAGGTGAAGAAATGCGTAGGGACATAAATGAACTACAAAATAAGATGGATTCAATGGAAGCTAAGTTGGATACTAAGATGGATTCAATGGAAGCTAAGTTGATGGATTCAATGGAAGCTAAGTTGGATACTAAGA
>ML828041.1:26649-42933 GCA_009831015.1 Picea engelmannii | reverse complement strand
AGATCCATTTCAGAGTATCTCATTAAATGGAGGAAACTACCGGCTGAAGATTCCACTTGGGAAGATGAGTCTTTTATACAGAAGCATCCAGAGTTACTCAAGCGTTGCAGATAACACTTGTCTCAAGGGGAGGGGCATGTTAAGCCCTAATATTGGATCATTAACCCTTAATTGGGGAATATTAGATTAGTAATGTTATTTTATTTATGTCAGCTTGCTCATTAACCCTTAATTGGGGCATATTAGATTAGTAATGTTATTTTATTTATGTCAGCTTTAGGCCATTAGTTGTAATTATACCTCCTAGTCTCCTATATATACCAGGGAGACATTTTCATTTTGAATCATCTTGGACTTGAACATTTAAGTTGGGTAAAAGGAGGCTGCCCCCTAGAAGAGGCTTATTATCTGAAATTATCTCTTTTTCAAGGCGTTGAGTACTTTTCCTGAGGTTTTTCTTTTCTATATTGATGTTTGGTTCTTAACATTCATTTTTGCTTCTTCAAAATTTTCAGTCAGGGTTGGATTGGTGGCTCTTTTTACAAACATAGAAATAGAAGCCGAGAGTGTGTTAGCGTAAACCTCGATTTGCAATTCCTAGGTTGGTTTCGCCTCGGGCTGAAACTTGTTTAAGATGTTTGTGAATCTTTGATTGAAATATTTGACTCTTTCTTTCGAACTCATGGTGGCGGAGAATAAATCAGCCATCATATCTCATGTAGTAGTTTCCTCTGCAAATTTATCTAGAAATTCTTTCTGGAACTTGGTCCAGCTAGTTATAGATCCTACTGGTAGATTAAAATACCATTTGGAAGATGAATTTTCAAATGTATAGGGGAACAACCTACAAAATATGTCTTCATATTGGACTTTCATAAGTCTGATTGCTAGTATAAATTTCTTGATATGATCTTCAGGCAATCTAGAGCTTTCGGGATCGAACTTAGGAACCAACTTCTATGAATGCAAGGGAAGGTTATGAACTGGTCCTGGGAGGGCCAAATAATCTCTGCCCAACTAGGATTTATTGTTCAGAGGTGGGTTTCCCCTTTCATAATTATGGGCATTGTTGCCTTCCATGTCTTCAGACTCTAAGTTAAACTCCTCCTCTTTAGAAAAATTATCTGGTTCAGAGACGTCACCGACTGGAATTTTAGGTATCAAATCGAGGATATATTGGATTTCGATGATCATGAAATCTATCAATTATTATATTGAGTGCACGAACACCTCGTCAGGAGTACTAACCACTGGTATTCTTTGTTTTCTTATTCGAGGAAGTATGGTAGCTAAGGACAACGCATTGATCTGTCAGGCGTAGGCTCTTGTGATTCTTCTAAATTGATTTACCTCCTCATGAGGAAGAGCGTAAGGTATTTCAGGGTGAAAATGTTCTTCCTTGGGTTGGGGTGAGTTACTCTTTTTAGGAGTACTCAGCATGAGTGGGTTGTCTTGGGAATGACTAGCCATGCATGTGGGTTGTTACGAATCTGTAGGTTGTTTGAAATGCTATATAAAATATATATTTAGCCATTCATTCCTGGCCCTCCTTATAGCACCAATTCTGTTGATGGGTCTTAAATCCATTGATTCAACAGTAGGAACCAAACCCACCACTAAGGCCCAATTAGACTCTGCAACATTTAATGGTGGAATGGTTCTCCAGATCTTCCGATCTGGCCAAATTATCGATGGGCTTTGTGTTTTCTTGTGAAGGCTCTTCCTTCAGTTAGGACTATTCTCTTATGTATTTTCTCTTGCGTGGGACTACTATGAAATATGAAAGCCAATATAAAACAACTTGAAGCCAACAGGATTAAGTATCAAACTACTAGGAAGAGGCTAAGCTTGGGATAAACCAATGCTCAAGCATGCAGATGACAATTTTATACCACAAGCCTAGTACTAATAGATTAACCATGTGAGCATCCAATTACTGTATGAGAAACTAATTATCAGAAAGAAAACACATGCAAATAAGATAATGGCAAGAAAAATAATTCATCTACCATAATCGTTCATCACATGTTATCACAACAATTCATCTTCATCATTTAAAGTAAAGAACAACAAAATATTGCACCAGATAACTTGACAATAGATTAAATAGCTCTTACTCATTATTGCATCATTCATGAAAAAGGATAGGAAATAGTTCTTCTCCACGCCCAATCATACATGTGTTTGATGAAAATAACTTGTCTCTAGTGCATAAGGACTTCTCAATTCATAGAAGCTTCAAAATAATTCTTAACAAACAAAAAAAAAGAGTTCTTACAACAACCATCGACCATTAAATAATTGGTCGATGTCTTTATTTCTAATATAAAGTTCAACTGAAAATAACGGCTAAGTGCAGTTTAAGAAAAACAAAAATCTCCATGTGGCGTCATCCTCTAACAGTTTCTTTAACATTCAACCTGAGATATCTCTTGAAAAGGGTGACTTCTTTTGTACTTAGACCAACTAATAAAAAAATTCTCACAAGTTTGGGCCCATGGAAATCCGTGTTGTTCCATCTGAACTGCGTGAATCCCTTTGATGTCCATCACATGTGTCTGATACTTTACTAGACTGGAGTTCAACTATTGTAGCCTGGTTAGAGCTCTAATTGGATGCTCCATGAATCGTCGTACTTTCCCTATCACCGCGTCAGTCATATTTGTGAGTTTCAGCCCACAATGAATCTTGCTTGGTATGCGATTTGACTACGTTGCTCAAGTCAACGAAATTGTTGGGGATGTCGAACTTGGGAAGTTTGATATCCTTCATTACTTTATTAATTTTATCCCAATGCTTCTTTCATTTGATCCACTTCTCTTGCATTTCTCGATGTGGGTCCCGAGACATCTTAGCCCAATACTCGGTTGATCGGTTCATACGATTAAGACTACTTTTGCCTACCATATGAATGCCATGTTCTTCTTTCTCTCGGCCCTGCTAGACTGCATCAATGTACTCGAGTCTTTCTACTTATTTTTGCGCCCTTTCATACCATCGCTCCATATCCTTTCATGTCACGAGTGCCATGAGAGTGTCCTCCTAGAACTCAACTATTTTCACAGTAAACAGGTGTCTCTCTTTTTTGAACTCATTGTAAGCTTCTTCGAAATCAACTTTCAGGTACATAGTGGTTTGCGTGGTGCCTTTATAGTATTCAACCAGATGACATAAATTTTATATCTCCTTCAGGGCATTGAATAGCTCCTTTTCATCCTGTTTGGCTCTATCCAGGGTGGCATCTGAGAGTTCCTTTCCCACACTGATAAGTTCGGACATTCGGGGGTCTACTGTGTTTATCAAGTTCTCCTTTATAGTAACAAAGATTGAGTGATCCACCGTGATCCTTCTTTTCTTTGCAGTCCTTTGAAAGATGGCCTTTCTCTTTCCATCATAGGATATTGCATAGATATCTCCTACCTCTTCTATTGGCTCATGTATATGTTGATCACCCCATGTGAATGTGTTTCCCAGGCTACCGGTAGTGTATATTTATTCAAGTTAGGGCTTCTGAACTTCCTCGCTGTGCCTCGAAGTCCTGTCGCTTATTGGGGATCTGAGTATTGGGTGGAATAGAGATGCCAGGCGCAGACTTGTTACTTACTTTCTCATTGACCACAGAACCATTGATTTCCTTTTGTGGGGATTCTTCCTTTGGCTCATCTGGTTCAAATTTTCCCTTCAGATTTGCTCTAGTTTTCGATGTATCGGGTCCCTTTGTTTCGAGGCCACTTTCATATTTTGTATCCTTTTTCAGAACCTCCTTTGTTTGAACTTCAAGCTCAGGGGAAGAATTATTCTCAGGTCCTTTTTCCTCTTGGATGCGCATAGGAGGATTGTTAGATGACTTTGGGCTCTCATCGTCACTATATATAGTTAAAAGCTTGTTGAAAGGATTAGGCGCCCATGTTTGTATTGACACCTGACCTGTCTCTAGTTGATTCGTCTCACCTATCGATGATCTTTCTGGTGATGTGGTGGATTCTGGGTCCTTTGACCCGTTGGTTTTACCAAGATTTATGAAATCATGGTTTCTTGGCTCCATCAGGCTTTCTTCTAGGCTATCGATTGGAAGCCTAGGAAATCTAACGAGGTCTGGGTTATCCTACATCCACTTCATTAAAAGTTGGGATTGTGGATACATGATTCCCCCCATCCCCTATACAGCTTGAACCTCAAGTAAATTCCCGACTTGTATCAAGGATACCTGAGAAACATCTGTCACTTCGATGGTTTCTTGAGGAGTGTCCACTGCTTCACCCGATTCGGATGCTATCCTTCCTTCTCAGGACTTGAGAATTTCTTGAGCCATTTTCAACAAATATATTGCTTGCTCCTCCCAACTCATGGCCTTGAATCTGGCAGTTTTAGGATCGGCCATCCTTGCTACCACCTCACTCCAGTCTTGAGCATTCTGGGTGAAGAACTCATCTTCAAATCTGTCATGAGCATATGGCTAGTAGGAAGATACTTGGGATGCATGCTTCGAGACTAAACCTTTTGGATTGTGCTTGTGAAAGCAACCATTCAGGAATAAAAATTCCAATTGGCTTAACCCTTCTTGCTTGGCCTGAGAAATGTATTTTACCATGTAGAAACCAACATCAAACCCATAAGGTATAAAAGCATGCTTCTTATCTTTTACTAGAGTAGCATTATAACCCTGCAGGATGGTCTGGTAACATATTTCCCAACCTACCAATCGATCGGGAACATACACAGGTAACAGATGTGTCGCTTTGATGGCATTAAACACCCTGAGATAGGTGTCGCGTTCATACAGATAGCATTTTTTGACTTTGGATATAATCCTTTTATCCATTTTTGATAACCTTGGGCACTCTTTCCATAATAGTAAAGAATGAATACATGCGATAAATTGATCGCAAATGAGAGAGTAGGATTTCTTGTACCTGTTCTCCAACAAAATGCTGAAATATACATGGACCAAGAGCTCTGAGGGATGTCAACTTAAGTTCATTCCTGCAAAGGCATTTCTTGCATAGACGAAATCCAATAGATAAGATGTCATGTAAAAGGATGGGTTTTCTCCCTCTTTCAGCATCCAAGCCTGTTGTATGCATATGCTCAGCTGTTTGGAGATGATGGCACCCCAATTGAATCTTGTGCCTGAAATTTTTACTGTATAAGATAGAGGCATCCAAGCCTCTGAAAACTGGGAGCAATATTTCTCCCCATGTAATCTGCAGAGGAGATTCATCAGTTATATGTATGTCTCCCTTAGGTTGGTTGTCGGATACCAGCCGAAAGTCTAGTTTGTGAATTTTTTGTCTTCCCTCCACCAAGACGCCATAACTTTGTTAGTTCCGTGTGCTGCATAGAAACTCACAACAAAATCAGTGCTCAACTTCTCTTCCAGCTCCCTGAGCTTGTATTAACTCTAAACCTCTGATTCCAAGAAAACCTCGACGCACTCGTCATTATCGTCATTAATCAAACATTTTTTTGTATCAGTGTGGTCAATAATCCATTTTAGGAGCTTGATGCAAGGAAATACCGGAGTCCAGCTTACCACCATGTGAAGATACACATTACAGACATTCGGGAGGACTTAATCATCAAGTTTTCTCGTATGAGGGTCATTGTGTGGGGCATATTTAGGAAATGCCTCTCGCTTGATTTTATTGAAAATTTCTCCTAGCGCGGGAATACTGTCTTGGTCCCAATGTTCACCTCTATGTCTCCAAAGGATGGGGGCTAAACAAAATCTTTCTCGGTGACTGTTTTGATGACAGGCACTATCTTGAGAGAAAATTTGAATTGTCTAGCAACCTCTTGGGAGGAACCCTCTCCCACTTCTAGCTCCTGTAGCTTTGGTGCTCTTGGGGATTTCCTGGTGGTGGGTTTCTTCAGAAACATCATTCCTACAACCTAAAACGATCCTTTAGGCATGTGTATAGAGTAACATTGGATGAAAACATATGAAATGAAGCGTAAAACATCCATGAGCCAGCACATACCTATACACTTGTTAAAATTGTTTTTGAATACTCACTAGACTTTGGACGCTTTCTCTGGATCACTCGTTTTGCTCCTCTGAGTGCTCTGAACTTATTTGCACGTAGAATAAGCTCATACACAATGACTCAAAGAATATAACAAGAGAGATTCTACTAGTCATATCAAGAAGTTAATACAGGTAATGGATGAAAATTCAAAGAATCTATTGTCAAATCCCTGTAAATAAATTATACATTATTTGATGGCGAAGGTGTAGAGGGAGATCCATTGTATCGATGAGTTTAAACAGTCCTCTTGATTTACGCATGAATTAACAAATAATGTGTGATCCTGGGATTAAGTAACTTATTAAATGTGTCATATCTACCGTATCTTAGAACTAAAACGTCCCATCACCCAACATTTCTCATTGGATAGGTCGGGAATCAATTACTATCCTTGTGTATGTTTCCATTGGTACCCTCCTAATAAAAACGTTCGACGCCGAAGGGTTTCGACGCACGATGCAAATGTGGAAGAATTGGTTTGAGGTGCAACGTGGATCTCAGGAGATAGTAACGAACCCAAGAAAACTGGATTGTAAGTATAGTCACTTGGGTGATAACTGTTGACCACTGAGGATAGGTAGGTCGACAGAAAAATTGGTGTGTTAAAGTAAGCCTGGGATTTCTGACACCGAAAGGTATCGGGGATCAACGATCGGGGATATTTGAAGTGTGTAGTTACTTCATGGGTTATCATTTTCGTAAAATCCTGACGCCGATAACATTTCAGAGATCAGCAATTGACGATATTATTCCTTTACTCGTGTGACACTTATTATTTTTGTTTCTTCCTGATACCGATGAGGATCGTTCGTCAGCGATACTCTTGCATTGTGCCCGTCACATAATAGACTCCCTTTTGTTGACACTGAAGAATATCAGGGATCGGCTACTTTGGTTTTCTCGAGCTTTTTTCATCACCTCTAATCCTTCCCAATGTTGAACTTCTTAAGCACGTTGGAGAGGAGTTTCGACTGTCAATTCCTTAAATAAATGTTTGTCCCTGTTAAATTTATGATTATTTTCACATTCTCAAGTAGGCTTTAAATGACTCAACATGAGAACACAAAATGATAATAAAAGGAAACAGTTTTTATACTGAAGTGTAAACAGACAGTGCAAAGGATCAAGTGGTACCCAAAAAGTAAAAAAAATGACATAGACTTTTTTAGGGTGTGTTGAGTGCTCAACACTACCCTTCATTTTGCATAGCAATATATATCTCATAAGGAGGAATTACAGGGAAGAATAGACCAACTTTTTGAGTGGGATGAATCTAAGAGGAATGATTTAGATGAAATGGTGAAGGATCAAGAGAAGATTAAAGTAGTGTTTTATCATAACTAAAAAAAATGAATTTCAAAGAAGGTGACCTTGTATTGATGTGGGAAAAAAGGAAAGAGAAGCCATGAATTCATAAGAAGTTTGATAGTATATTGTGTGGTCCTTACCGAATTGAGAATAAGTATAGGATTAAATCCTTATATTTGATCACACCCAAGGAGGAGAAGCTACCATTTCTAGTTAATGTATACCTTCTAAAGCCTTATTATGTTGAAGGAACCTAACTTCTTATATTATGTTAGAGTAGGTTAGAGTAGGTTATACTAGGTTACAGTAGGCTAAAGTATGTCATGTTGTGTTCTTGAATAATTTAATTTATTTCCTTTCATTGATGATATTTATCGCTTTATTATTAATCCATGTTATCTTATCATGTACATTTTATTTTAACATATATTGATGAAAATGAAAAGTTTTCTTTCCTGCATTGATTTTATATTTTTCATAGACTAGGGTGGATAACATCCCCTACCTTTGATGCTAATGATTTTATGTCATAATGTGGTATAATTTTATATTGATATAGGTTGTAGCTATAGTATTACCAGATATTTAGAGTTTCTCATGCACTCTAAAGTGAGCACATGTCCATGTGTTGGATCTATATGTTACCCCCTTACACCTAGGGGTAACTAGATGTAACACCATGTTTCCCATAGTCTATAAATATAACTTTATTGGCCAAGAATTATGGAAAACTCAAATTGTGAATGTTTGATTTGGTGGAGCTTTGTATGAAGGTCGATGAATGTAAATCCTATTATTTTAATAGATAATGGAAACATGTTGCATGATTGCTGATAAGGGGATGTGATAAGAGATACCACGATTGCTAATGAAAATATGGTGTAGGGGACCCATAATGGTTGCGTTAACCTCCACCGAACCAGTACTATGCTGGTTTTAATTTCTCAAGATCAGAAAAACCCTTTGACCCGAAATGAATTATAGTCAGGATGGTAGGTGGGAAGGCCTCCTCAAGAGTTAATGAGGGGATGGGGTAGAACACCCATCTGTAAGTCTTTTATACCTAACCACAGACTAGGATTTTGAGCCACACACAATCTTCTTGAGGAAGGCAAGAAAGGAAGTGTGGTGTGGGTAGGGGGAGGGCCTGCAAAGAATGAAAAGACGAGAGAGGAAACTCTCAAGTCCGAGGAAGGATTGAAAGAGAAAGTGAGTTATGATCACAAAGGATAGATATTGAGTCGAGAGAAGGAGATTAACCTTTGTCCTCACCTATTCTTATTTAGGGTGAAGGAGAGTAACCTTTGTCCCAAACTTTCATTGAACTAGAAGTGCGAGATTGAATATCAAAGCATCGTGGCCTAAGCTCGGGGGTGGCCAGTGATAAATACACTGGGAGTTACTGATCCTATGGTTGGGTGGAAATGAGCACCCCTCTCAGTAGTCACAACATGCCTTATGGTTATGATAAGTTTTTTTATGCCTTGTGCTTTGAATTGGAAATAATGAATGCATGACCTGTATTTATATGCCTATAATCATTTCTATATTGAATGATTAAGTTATAAGTATCCATTCATTTCTTGAGAAATTTCATATCTTCTTGATTTCCTTATGTTATAGTTTAATTCCTCATAAGAACTTTCCTAGAGAATTTTGTCACTGTCCTAGAGTCGCATGATTACTTCCCTGATTGCAGAGGTTGAACCCGCAATCACTCCGAGGACGGAGTCTAATAAGCTTAGGAGAGGTAATGCAGGTATGCATCGAGTCTCTGGAAGGTGGGCATAGATCGAGACCATCTTAAGTCTTAGATTTGAGGAATGAGCATAAGGAGTGCGCGCAAGAATTCTTCCAAGCATT
This sequence comes from Picea engelmannii, assembly GCA_009831015.1. Lineage (NCBI taxonomy): Eukaryota > Viridiplantae > Streptophyta > Pinopsida > Pinales > Pinaceae > Picea > Picea engelmannii. Next base: position 33,733 of record ML828041.1, on the reverse strand, counting down.
ACATTCAAAAGAAAGAGTGCAAAACTCTTAACTCCTTCAGAGCCAACAAAGATCAGGAAGAATAGTGAGGTTCAAGTATAGAAAGGGAATATCCTTTTTTTTAGAAGATGAATGGATGATGTCCATTCGAGAGAAACCAAGGTCTGTTGTGACCATTGGATTTGAAGAAAAGGCACAGGCGTTAATGCCTCGACTCCTTCAGTCTTCGCAAATTCACACATCGGGAGATTCACACATTGGTGTGACTAAAATCCTAAAACTTGAAGTTGTGATGTGATCTGGACCGTATATCTAGGATCTATCGGGACCCTCATTGACTGTCAGATTGGAGAGGTCAGGGATTCGCACAGCGGGATATTCGCACGTTGGTGCGACTAAACTCTCGAAACCTTAAGTTGTGATGTGATCTGGACTGTATATATAAGGATCTATTGGGACCCTCCTTGACCGTCGGATTGGCAAGATCAAGGATTCGCACATCGGGAGATCTGCACGTTGGCATGACTAAACTTATGAAATCGAAATTTGCGATGTGATCTAGACCATTGTATCAAGGAAGATCATGGACTGTCGATCTGACGTGAGAAGATTAACGCAAGGGTATGTGGGAATTCAAAATCCCCTAAGAACCAAGCTCAGAAGATATAATCTCTTTTTAAGAGTGCAGATGAGGTCCAAGAGGCGAACTCGTTTCAAGTTTGTAATATCCAGAAGGAAATCGGAAGTAGAGACCCATATATAAGGGCTCATAGGAGGTAGATTGAGGGTTGAGGCCTTAGGAACATTTGAAATATTCCAAGTCAGGGAAGAAAGTGAAATCTCAGGAGGAGGAGCAACAATGATCATTGGATCAATAACTATGAGAGATCTGGACCATGGGAATTCATGTCCATACAATTAGAAGAGTGCGCGGGAGGAGATCGGATCTGGTCCATCAGATCTGAGTGAAAGGACCAATAGTTGTTGGATCCAGGAAAGGTGCACGAGGGTTAAACCCTTCAAAAGTATAAAGGAGAATGGAATTTTCCAAGTCCTGAAGTTTTGAAATCATCAGAACCATCCATTGTCAGGGTAGATTGATGGCAACAGATTTGATATTTCAAGGATTCGAACTTCGAAAGATTCACAAGGGAAAGAGTAGAGATGATGTTAGTCGTTGGTGCTGGGATGTACACGTGGTGGAATATCAACATTTCGTTGACTCTCACATCGGGAAATTCAAAGGAAATATTTGTGACGACTCACAAAACACAAACTCACGATTTGATCACAATCGTTGGATCACGGAGGATTGCAGACCGTTGATTTGATGCGGGTGAATTTCGGGAAATTAGGGATTGGGAAAGACCCAATTCACGAGAAAGGATATGGATCGTCAGATCATGGGAGATTGTGGACCGTTGATATAATGTCTTTGGGAGTTCGGGGATCGAAATATTTAGGGTTGACTCATATCCAAATACCTGATACGTGAAGTCACGATTTGATCCTAGTCATCCATCGAGAAGGGACGCTTGGCAATAAGTCAACGTTTCGCTGAATCGCAACTCATGAAGTCTAATTTCGTTAAAGGGTCACAACCATTGATCGAAGTAGGGATCCAAACCATTCATATAGAAAGCGAATATCAAGAAATCGGGAATTGGGGAAACAAAGGTAAGCCAACCTCCAATGTCGCGAAACATGAAATCCCAATTCGTGAGAGAGTAGATCAGGACCGTTGGATCATGGGAGAGTGTGGTAACATCTTTAGGACATATGAAGGAAGGGGATAGCATGGAAATATAGCACCTATTTCTCAAACCATTCAAAAAGGGGGACCAGGAAAGAGTCGCGGATTGGAAGAACATGCAACAGAAGAAAGGGGAAAATAAAAAAAGTTAAGAAAAAGTGAAATTTATTTATGCCCCATTATGGGTGTGTGACAAAATGGTATCAAAGCATGGTTACAACACTTGGCCTTCTTAGACTTACATAAAAGTCTCTTAAAAATTCTATTTGGAGTACTTTTAAAGGAGTGACACCCTACTTTCTTAAAAGTCTGGTTAAAAATGTTATTAAATAAAAGAGTGAATCTTTCTACTGTGGGTATTCATTTAAGAATTTGAACCATGTATTGTTCATAAATTTATATATTGTTAGATAACAATAAGTGTTTTTGTCAACACTCGAGCAGTCATTAAATCATAGAAAACTCCAAGACTAAAGGATGGTGACGTGACATGAATTGGGGGATGGCTCCCACAATAGAGACGAAGAATTTGATGAAAGGAGGGAAGTGGAAATGCCTCCAGATCTAGCTAAAACTGTAAGGAACCTCAGGGCTGAGTTACAGAGTTTCAAGGCCGACAACGAGATATTGATAAAGGAGAAAGAGAAACAAATAGAAATTAATGTAGTCTTTCTACAGAGCTTATTCGACATACAGAGGAAACTGCAGCATGAACCCGCAACAAGTCATGTGGACCAATGACACAATAAGAGAAGACAGAGTCCACCTGTGATCCAAAAACATGACTCCCTAAGTGACCCCACTGGGAGAAGTACCATGAAGAAGGTACAACCTGGAGGCAGGGGACACTCATCGGGAGAGTCCTCTGGAAAGGAAGCTGACAACTCTAAAGGATCTTCTAGTAGCGGGGTCGACTCGCATCCTCACAGGAAAGGAAATAAATGGAAGAGTTCCAAAACCCATAGTCCTTAACAGTTCAAGAAATCCAAACCACCCTCTTTCAATGGATAGATTAAGAAGGTAGAAGAGGCAAAAGCTTGGCCTCTTGGTCTAAAGAAGTATTTCATATTCCATGACTACTTTGAAAACTTGAAGGCTCGAATAGCCATGTTCAACCTAAATGAAAAGGCTTTCATATGGTGGGAAGAACTTAGGAATGTGAAAGGATTCCATGAGAAGGACTTGTCATGGAAACAGTTTGATAAATACTTCAAGAAGCAGTATCTGTCAGAAAAATACATGGATGGGAAAACTAAGGAATTCTATGAGCTCCGACTGGGGAAGCTCACCATAGATGAACTTTTCAATAAATTCATTGAACTACTGAGGTATGTACCCCACATAAAATACAAAAAAGCAAAAATGCAGCAGTTCATTAGTGGGTTACCTCAGACCTAACAAGATAGGATTGAGTTCAACGAAACAAATACCTTAGAATAAGCTATCTAGAAGTCGAGGTATTGTTAAGAACAAGTTGAGAGTAATACAAGACCCCACGAGCACTGGAAGAACAATAATAGTTCGGGATTCCAGAAGAAAGGGTTTAAATCATCAATATTTAAGAACTAAGAATATTATTCTAGAGGGAGCCTTCCTGCTAGAAGTGTATATCAACAAAATTTTCCCTCTCAAATTGGAAATAAACCTTTTAAGACTGTCCCAGCAAGGAACGACAACCTCAAGAAGGAACCCTTAAAATGTTGGGATTGTGGAGAAATCATAAATTGAGTGACTTCCCACATAGACATAAATAGTAAGAGAGTCTACAATATACAAGATGCTACCACTGTCAATGATGTTGCTAGGAGCATGCCATGAATCTATGCAACCTTGGACAATAATCAAGGCGACCACCAAGCTTCGGTAGTGGAACTGAAAGGTATGATTGCAAACCATCTAGTTTATATTTTAATTGATCCAGGTTCTAATTTGAGTTATGTGGCCCCTCAGGTTGTTGATAAGTGTAAATTGCAACCAATTAGACATGTTAAACCATGGTTGGTTAAATTAGCCACTGGGACCAAAATAAAGGTGGCAGAGGCCATACCAACCTATCAATTCATCATGGGTAGATTTCCCACCCGTGTGACCTTAACGTACTTCCCCTGGGTTTGTATGACTTGTTTATTGATGTGGATTGGTTGGTTTCTTATAAAAATAAAGTAGATTGTTATCATAAAACTTTAGAATGTGTAAACAAAGAAGGGAGAACGATGACCCTCCAAGGGATTCAGAAGTTTGTCTCAGTGACAAATATTAGCCCTTCAAATGAAGAAGTATTGCAGAAAAGGGTGTTCCTTATATGCAATACAGGTGTTGGAATCCGTTGAGGATGGCAAACCAAACCTTGAGGACCACCCCATATTAATATAATACAAGGATGTGCTCCTCGAAGAGGTACCAGGTCTACGTCCGAGAAGGGATATTGATTTCTCGATAGAGCTTACACCAGGAGCGGTACCGACATCTAGAATTCCATATAGGATGAGCATGCCATAGATGGTTGAGATAAAGCTACAGCTAAAGGAGATGATGGACAAAGGCTACATCTGACCCGGTGTATCTCCGTGGGGAGTGTCTATCTTGTTTGTGAAAAAGAAAGATGGCACACTCTGAATGTGCATAGATTGCAAAAAACTCAATAAGACAACCATAAAGAACAAGTACCCCTTACCAAGAATCGATGACCTATTAAACCAATTGGGAGGTGCTTCCATCTTCTTGAAGATCGACTTAAGTACTGGATACCACCAAGTCCGGATTAAGGATGAATACGTCCACAAAACAACCTTTAGAATGAGGTATGGTCACTATGAATTCATAGTGGTGCCATTTAGGTTAACCAATTCCCCTGCCACTTTTATGTGCTTGATGAATAATGTACTCAACAAATTTCTAGACAAATTTGTATTGGTTTTCATTGATGATATCCTAATATACTCCAAGAACAGGGAGGAGCATGAATAACATCTTATACTTGTACTTCAAGTACTAATAGAGCATCAACTCTATGCTAAGTTTAGAAAGTGTGACTTCTTTTAGAAGCAAGTCCATTATTTAGGCCATGTCATTTCTAAGGAAGGGGTAGAAGTGGACCCTGATAAGATCAGATCTATTATGGAATGGCCTACCCCAAAGGATCTATCAAACATCAAATCCTTCATGGGCTTAGCAGGATACTATAGAAGGTTCATAAAATGATTTTCCAAGATTAATTGTCCAATCACTGCCCTTCAAAAAAGGGGATCAAATTCATTTGGACATCAAAATGTGAAGAAATATTTTAGGAACTAAAATACCTCCTGACCCATGCAGTTGTGCTGAAGATTGCATACACGGATAATGATTTCCTCATGTGTACAGATGCCTGTAAGGAAGGACTCGAAGGATTCCTTATGCAACAGGGACGTGTAATTTTCTATGTGTCCCGGAAATTAAACAAGCATGAGATCAATTATGTGACCCATGACCTAGAGTTGGTTTCCATAGTACATGATTTCAAATGTGGAGGCAGTACCTCCTAGGATGGAGATTTTTTCTTATGAAATAACATTGTGGGTTGAGGGACCTATTTGATCAACCAAAGATCATATCCAGGCAAGCTAGGTGGATGGATCTTCTTAGTGAGTTTGATTTCTAAATCAAACACATCAAAGGAAAGGAAAATACGGTGGCCGATTCCCTTAGCAGAAGTATAAAACCGATTCATATGGAAGTAGTAAGAACCTATGAAACAGATGTCAAGGAAATATTCGGAAATGCACAAAAGACATATGCATTCTTCAAGACCGTGACCTCATACCTAAGACAAGAGTCTGTAGGATGAAAGTACGAAGGCTACCGAATGATCGAGGAAGGGCTATTGACTTACAGAAAAAGATTGTATATTATGAACTGTGATGACTTGAAGAGGTTCATAATAGATGAACTGCATAAGAGACCATATATTGGTCACCCAGGATATCAAAAGATGATCACGACCACTAAGAAACAATTTTATTGTCCTGGGTTAAATAAGGACATAGCTAACTATCTAGCTACGTGCCTAGAATGCCAACAATTTAAGGAAGAGCACTAACATCTAGTAGGATTATTACAAGCCCTACCGATCCCATAATGGAAATAGGAAACCATATCCATGGATTTCATCACTTGATTACCAAAGTCGACCAAGAAAAATGATGCCATCATGGTCATGGTGGACAAACTGAGTAATGTTGCTCATTTCATTCCTGTCAAAACAACTTGAAAGGCCATAGATATTGTCAACATCTTCATGAAGGAGATATTTAGACTGCATGGCATGCCCAAGGAAATTGTATTTGACAGAGATACCAAGTTCACTTCAAACTTTTGGAAGTCCCTAATGGTTGTTCTGGAGACAAAACTACTATTCAACACAACTTATCACCCTCAAACTGATGGATAGACAAAAAGAGTGAACCAAATAGTAGAGTACATGCTAAGGATGCATGTAATGCATCAACCTAAGAAGTGGGAAGACTACCTACCATTGGTAGAGTTTTCCTATAACAACGGTTATCAGGAATCATTGAAGATGAGACCTTTTGAAGTCCTCGATGGTAGATAGTGAAATATTCAATCATCTCGAGTAATCCAGTGGACAGAATTACAATCGGACCCGACATGCTGAAATAAATGGAATATCAAGTAGTGCAGATAAGGAAAAATCTTAAAATTGCTCAGGACCGACAAAAACGTTACGCTGACAGAAAGAAAAATCCTGAGAGTTCAAAGTCGAAGACCATGTCTACCTCAGAGTTAGACCCCAGAAGAGTTCTCTGAGAATAGGAGCCTGTGACAAGTTGGCACCTCGGTATTGTAGACCCTTTGAAGTATTCGATAGAGTGGGACCTGTAGCCTATAGGATAACACTTCCTCCCATGGTAAAGGCACATAATATTTTCCATGTTTCGTTATTGAAGAAGTATGTACATGATGCTAATCATATAATTGACTGGTCTATGATTCAGGTGGAACCAGAACAAGAATTTCTTCTAGAACCCCAATGCATACTAGACAGGAAGGAAACATCACTTAAGAACTGAACCATTGCACAACTCAATGTGCAATGGAAACACTTTGGCCCAGATGAGGCTACGTGGGAAATGGAAGATTCCATGATACATGCATATCCAATTTTGTTTACTTCTGTACATACCCATCATGTTGATAGATAGAACAATGAGGAAGATGATTCCTTTAAGGGGGGGGTGGGGGAATTGTAACACCCTGTTTCCCCCAGTCTGTAAATATAAATTTATTGGCCAAGAACTATGGAAAACTCAAAGTGTGAATGTTTGATTTGGTGGACCTTTGTATGAAGGTCGA
>ML828041.1:0-11487 GCA_009831015.1 Picea engelmannii | reverse complement strand
ACATTTTCATCAAAAAATCCTCATGAAATTCAACCCCCAACTTACATATGTGCATGTGAAATCTAATCAAGTGCAAGGCAACATCATTTCCTTTCCCATCTTCGAATTTAGGCAAATATTTTTGCCAATTTATGTGAGGAATATGATTTGGAAAGACAAGAATATGAGATCGATTCATTTGAGCATACCTTGCAGATATTGAACTCATCTTCAGACAGTCAAGTCGCCGATGATGTTTTGGAAGTTGGATTATGCATTGAAAGTGGATTTTCTAGTGAAAATTTAAATTTCTAGATTCTTCTACCAGTGGAATCACCTTCAAACTAATTTTTTGATGTGTGGAGTCACCAGAGAAGGAATACAACCAATATGTGTCTAAGTGTATGTTTCTCTTAGACCTTAGAACTCAACCATGTTGTTCTTCCCAAGGAAAAATTTTGAATTTTATCCCCGACAACGATGCCAAAATGTTAGCACCCTGTAAATCTGCTTGGCTATCAAACAAACAATAGGGGTAATTGTTTCAACTAGATTTAGAGATGAGGCACTAGCCTGCCCAACTCAGAGAGGGTTCTCTCATGTCACTTGATATATCTATGGAAACCGACGTCTATATTTGGTTTGTTTGGGAGATTTTTAATAGAGTTGTTGGTGAAAAAGAGGGGAACACTATGGGCTATGGAGTCAAAATTCTGAAAGTGAACAAAGACAATGCATAGACTAATAGAACTCTCCAGAGGAAAAAGGATAAATAAGGTGATGAATCTGAGTTATTCTTGAAATAAAAAGATGTGTAGGAAGATCAAGAAGACAAATAACTGCATCAGAGCATTGCTGAAATGAATTTTGGATAAGTTAAGAAGACAATCACATAGTTTAAATTGCTTAGACCAAGAGCGTCGCAGGACAAATTTTGAGCCTTTAAACTCTCCAATTTAAACAAAAGAAAATTTAAATGAAATGACAGGCTACAGGAAATACATACGATGAAAGGAAACAAAGCCCATATCACCACCCGTTAGAATATTTTCATGAACAGTTCAAAATGCTTCTGCATATGTATTCAATTCAGTCCCAGAAACACTACAATAGAGTCCAAAACCACCAGAATTGTTCCCTTGCACTTCTGCCTCCACTTAATACACTCATAACCTCTAACACTTATGCAATTTGAGTTGTTTCAGTGTGCAACCGGTTACAATAACTGAAATGAAACGTTTCAGCTTCTATGTAACATACCCACTACCTAGATAAAACTTTTTTTTTTCTCGTTTAGTTCTCAACAATGAGAATCCCCGAAGCTTGCATTAGGGACATGCCAACCCTGGGAAACGGGTCTTTCCTTCGCCTATACAGCTCTCTACACCTAACCGTGGTCTTTTCCTGATGACAACTTCAGGTTTTTGGGGTTTTTTCCTTTCTAATGTCGAGGGTTCCTATGCCCTCGATTCTCCGATCTTCCATGAGCTCTCTTCTAGCCTTAGCCCCTCCTAGCTATGCCCTGGACCACACGACCATGCTCACAAGACCGCAGCCTTATATTGTTTCTTTTCGTCGGGGTTTCGGGCTTTCTAATGCCAAAATGTATATGTCCTTTGGATCCTTGATCCTCCGATTCCCGACACACTCCAACTTCCACTAGACCCCTTGGGATAGTCCTTTGAGTCCATACGACCTCCCTCTATATGACCGCATCCATACCTAGTCATCGGGGTTTTGACACTCGTGATGTCCCAACAATTTGGTTCACCGATCTCTGATTCTCGATACGATCCTTTGCTTCCTTGGCCTCCCAGGCTAAGTCTTTAGTCCACATGACCTCTATCTCACAAGACCGCAGTCTTGTCCCCCATCGGGGTTTCGAACCTTCCAATGTTGAAATGCAAACGTCCCCAGGACTCGCGATTCCTTGAATCCCAACGCAACATTTATGCGCTAGCTCTCCTGGCTAGGCTCCTAACTCACATGACCACGATCCTCGTGACCACAGTCTTATCCCTCGTCGAAGCTACAGGGTTTTCAATGCCAAAATGTATGGGCTCACGGGATTTCTGATCCTTCGAATCTCATCTTCACGCTATGCTGACAGCTGGCCCCCACAATGGCGCTTCCTACTTCTCTAATATACTGACGGTTGGCTCCCACTCATCAGGGTTTCGAGCGTCTTGATTCCAAAATGCATAAATAAATTTTCATCAGGATTCCTGATATCCCGATGACACAAACGTCGATCAACAGCTTCCTGTCGGCACCTTCCCCGTCGGCGTCGATTGCTGCCACGCATCCTCTTTTGATGGATGGTCCTGATTTCTCCAGGATTTCGAGACTTGTGATGTCCCAATTCTCACGGCCTCGGAAACTCCGATTTCCCGATGTCGAATATCCCGACTCCCGATAGTAACCTCGATCTCCACCACGTGTATCCTCAATGGGTGGTTCAGATCTTCTCAGCGTTTCGAGACTTGAAGTGCCTCAATTTTCTTGTCCTTGAGAATCCCAATATGCCGATGGCTGGACTCCCGATGGTAACCCTCAGACAGCTCCGGTCCGATCCGACGACTGACAGTTAATTAGACCAAGATCTAACAGTCTAGATCCGTCCTTCCCATGCACACTACAGAGACTAAACTCTAAGCATCTTAACCCGATCCAATGGCCGACTAGATTCCTTAATGAGATCCAACAGCTCAGATTGTCCCACCTTGTACATTCTTCCACTACTTCGTAGATGTGGAAGGATCAACGGTCCAAATGTTCGCATGGACCTTGGGGGACCTATGATCCTGATTTCCTTGCTATTCACGAAGATAGAGGGAAAAAGGGCAAGAGGTGTAATGCTCTTACTGCTTCCGTCAATCTGATGGTCGTGAATGACCATGGGTCTTCTGACAAGACCTCATCTGTCGATTCATTACTTATCCCTATGCTGCTACTTCGAAATCTTAAGAGGGTCGTTCCTCCTCGTACAGGGTTATTAAGACTTGTGCGTTCAAGTCCCTTTTCTGGGTTCTTGGTGAACCTTTCTAAGGAGGGAAAGTCTCTGTGATGAGATCTATTCCGGGGCATCCCTGGAGATGGATAAGGGAAAACAAATTCCCGAGAACAGGCTGGAAGCCTAACTTAGTACAACCTAGGCATAATTAGATTCCTTTATCAACGTACATCATGCGTGGTCTCCTCTGTTATGCGCATATATCTATTCATTGTTATCAAACACTGCACATAAATTCTTACACATAAATCATTCACAATTTCACAGTTCTATGAGCATATACATATATATATCATTCTATGAATTTCAATATGCAATACGTAAAACACTTATCATAAATAACACCAGAAATGGGTGCGACTACTGAGAGGGGTGCTCATTTCCACCCAACCATAGGCATAGCGACTCTCAGCAGATTTACCACTAGCCACCCCCGAGCTGAGACCATGACGTCGTGAGACTGCGTCTCTCTGTCTACCAGTGACCAGGAGCAAAGGTTGCAATCCTTCCTCTCTACTATCACTCACTCTGCGTAATGCCAGAGTTCCCCTCGCGTCTACCCTCTTAATTGCTTCTGCCATACGCTTTATCCTCTTGCGAGGTTGTGTGTGGCGCGATTACCCTCGCGCTGGTCAGTCATGATGGCTCTACGGATAGGCGGTTCATCTCCCCATCCCTCATTAAGCCATCAACCTACCAGCCTGCAAGGCATTAAATTCAGGGCCAGCGAGCCGCTTTTGGTTCTCCGGGCCAGTGGAGTCCAAATACGGTGTTAATTCTCAGTGGAAGTTAACGCCACCTTTCCAGGTTCCCTCCACCGCCACCGTGGTCTCTTTTTCTGCACATCCCCTCTCAGCAGTCCTGCAATAAATTCAAGATGTTATTCACATTCATTGACCTCTTCCTCAAGGTCCATTTACATCACATATTCTCATTTATGAGTTTTCCATAGTTCTTGGCTAGTCCAGTTATATTTACAAGCTGGGGGAAACAGGGTGTTACATTCTACAATGATTACAAATGACGGTTTTCAGAAAAAACGTTTCATGATCCCTGTAGATTCCTCTTATGCTCCAGCTCCTTCCTCTGTCACGTTCTCTTTGAAATGTAACTCATACTCTTTCAAATATAATTTCATTTATCGATATTCTCATTAAATATTTGGGAATATTATATTTGAAATAAAAATAATTCCCAAATATTTTTCTATCTTGTATAATGAAATTTCCATAATTTAATTCATGCCCATCCTTTTTAAAACCAAGTCTTGTTTGCCCAATTCACCATTTCATTGTATAAAACATTTACTGTTACCATTTCCCTGTTAAAAACATTTACTATGTAATGTTTTTCCAATTTACGATTTCACTGTGTAAAAACATTTACTGTGTGTTTTTCTTTCAGTACGTCACATACCTTCTATCTTCTTCTTTTACTCCTATAAATATTTGGATAAATAATTATCCAAGTCTTTGTTCACGTGCATCTTCCCATTTAAATCCTTTGTTTTTTTTCAGTTGGTAACATACCTTCTATCTTCTTCTTTTACTTCTGTAAATATTTGGATAAATAATTATCCAAGTCTTTGTTCACGTGCATCTTCCCATTTAAATCCTTTGCATGGAAATAAACATTAATGTCTTTAATTTGTAAAACATGAATTTTACCTCTATAAAACAATTTCATCGTGAGGAAGAATTTCTTTTATTGGAAATCCCATGATCATTATTGAAATGTACTCCTGGAAAAATGCTGCACATAAAACATATGATAAATGTTTGCATTTATTACATCGGGTTTTGGCTGGAGTGGTTTTAATCCAAACTTCTTTTCCTTCGATGTGCTTCATGTAAAAACACGTGTCCACGAAAGAATCCACGGTAGTATTTCCCGGTCCACCTTAAAAAAATTAACCTCCTCGCTACTTAAATCCCCGATATGCATGTGTACCCTCCATCCAACCTTTGACTTTTCCCCATTATAAATTGAGATTCGTGCCCATGATTTGATGTGATTCCGTAATTTAAATATTGGATTAAATATTAATCTAAATGTAAAAATATTTATATTAATAATAAAAAACCCCCTTTTTTCTATTTTTGAAGGACTTTGGGCATATGAGGCTTAACACATGACTTTGTGGATACGATAAGGGTGCTTAATAAAAGGCATATTTTTTTATTTTCAACGAGAATACGAAAATAAGGGTAAAAATGAATGACGTGATGAAACTAAGGAATTTAGATAAGAATTAAGGCTAGGTATAAGCTTGGGATATTTTCCAACTTTTGAATCATCGAGTACATGCCTGTTTTGGATGATCACATTGGGTGAAAGATTTAGGTTATGGGAGCTTGACGGAGCTGGTGAAAAAGTTATAAAATCTGAGTGGAAAAATAATACAAGGACAAGATGCTTTGGAAAAATAAAATGCAAATCAGTAAGTGATAACACCATCAACTTCCGATATCGGGGTTTTGGAAAAAATGGTTTTAAGTAGACCTCTTTTTTCCCCAACGTACCTCTGGTGTCACCACGCATCCACAAACGAAACCATAATGGTTTCCCCGTCCCGCCTTCGAATAATTATCTTTTGCGCTGCTTCATTCTCCGATATGTACCTTAGTCGTTGATCCAGGCTTCTTCAAGATCGACGGTTCACCGAGTTATACCTTTTGCGCCTCCGCTATATTTGTTTATATGTTGCTAGATATAGACCAACCCCCCATACTATCATACTTACACAGTGATATAACATTTCTCTAAATTCCTGAAATTTGGATCCTGATATGAAAATTGTTACGGTGATAATAGGTTGTTCGACCACATTTTTCATTAAAATACAAGAGATACCTATTAGTTTCTGATATAACCACCAGAGTTAACAAATTCATGAGAGGTTGTTAAACTATGTCACGAGTCCCAAAGGATGTGCTTACCACCTAGTCAACAATCTCTCCCTCAACACCAACTTGGGTAATCGACAGCAATCGAATGGAATCAAACCCATGAACTTTGGATCTGATACCAATTATTGGTCCACATTTGTCATTAAACCAAAAGGATGACCTATTAGTTTCCAATACAACTGCAAAAGTTAATGGATCCATGGGAGGTTATCAATCCATGTCACTAGTCCTGAAGGAGGTGCTTACCACCAAGTCAACACGGGTTAGCCAAAAAGATTGACTCGACTAAAATAAATAAGTTGATCAATTTGAAAGACTCGACCAAAATGCATGGGTCTACCATGTAGAAAAACTCCTTCATAAGAGAAAAACTAACTTAGTCAAGAGCATTTATCAACGTGAAAATTCCAATTCAATCAAAATCTGATTGAAATTTCTCGACCCCCGACTACCCATGAATACCATTGACTACTCACACAAACAAACATTAATTCCTTCCATAAATGATGAAGTGCTCCAATCACTATTTCCCACACTCTAATTTAATACCCCCCAAGTCACCATGCCTATAAATATTGAGGATTCATATGAATTGTTATTTTTTTGTTTACTCCTGAGAAATTGAGCCACCAAACTAAAACCCCCGAAATCAATTTCCCAACTATTGTAATTCAAAATCAGGCGAACACACTCAAACAATAAAATATTGAAAGCATTCTAAGAATGAGGGGCCAAATTCCAGAATCCGTAGTACAGCCTCTCACAAAACAATGATTTGACAGAGTGAGTGTGACTGAAATCAAATTAAGGATGCACAACATACATTAAGAAAGAATGGGGGAAATCCCCTGTGAAAAACATTGTAAAAATTTCACATCTTGCGACATGAATGCCAACACATGGAAAGAAGAAACTAAACTTTTCAACCATGCCCAGATTCAACACTACTTGGGAGAACCACATGTTGTAGAATTTGGGGGTTGAAAGGAAGAGGTGGATAAGTTTATCATCAATCGGTACCATAGAGACCATTTATGGTTGGATTATCAAGTTGGAATCATAGGAATATTGATTCATAGAATTACAAGATTTTCTCATGGGGGAGACTGGGTTCCCAAAAATCCCAACCCATCTTACTGGATAGAAAAACTAACATGGTCAACGAAAGAAAGAAATTCAAATGGATTTATCATCAATTAGGTTGAAGAATGATATGATAAATGGGCCTATACCATCGTCTCACATTGTTTTACTAATGCAAGTTGAGAATTAGATGCAAAATAAAAAATGATGGAGGCTATTGGAAACATTTAGGAAAGTGGTGTTATGTTCAATTGGTTGGATCATCTCATGACTATCATCAAAAGAAATTGCAAGGAATGCTAGGAATAGGGGAAAGAAATATAATTCCCCTCTCTTTTGATCTGTCTTTCTATCAACCAAATAAGACCATTCAACAAAGCTTCCTTTACAAGAGAAAGATCACTAACAATGTAAAACTACTAAATGTTTTCACTAGGCACAAAAATATCATTGAACTCCCTCTCCTCCAACATGATGTTCATAAATTGGGTCCACAATATCAAGCATGTTTCCCACATATGGTGCATCGATAAGGTCATCAAATGAGCATTAAACAAGCCATGCCACATTCGATTTTGCATCAACATGACCAAATTGTGGTGCAAGGATGAATTAGCACCAACCCCAAAAGATTCATCCTACCAGCCGAATCAGCGAAATGTTTTCTAAAGAACTATAAATATAAAAAAAAAACACAAAGTTTCCAATCCCTATAAAATTCCTCGAGGAGGAAACGACTAGCATAATTCCTCTTATATATGTGGATATGGAAGAAGAAAAAGAGCTTGAATTTTATACCATTCCATTCTTTGATCAGTTGGAAAATCTAGCAGGTTCCCCTATGAATAGAGCTCCAACAAAGAGGAAAAAACCAGAAATGAAGAAAGCCTCAAAAGAAAGAACTCGACCAGTCAAGCCAATTCCTAAACCACTTGATACTGGTTGGAAGTGACTCCTTTAATTCGACAATCCAATCTACTTTAATGACCCAACAATGAATAAAAACTTCAACAAGGTTTCGCAAAGAATACTCCAACAAGTCGAATAGCAAGGTAAAGCGACCAAGAACAACTCGCATGACCCAAGCCTCTAATGATCGACCAAGAACAACTCACACAACCCAGGCCTCCATTCCGGTACCCAAAGTAGAAACTAATTGACCTCACATAGGAATCGCAACCCATTGATCCTATCAAGATCATTGAAGAAAAATGACTAGTTGAAAATCCATCGGCACAACAAAGCAAGACAAAGAAGGTAAGGTTTCAAGTATCTTCTGAAGAAACAATGTTGGACCAGGATGATGAGAAAGAGAATGTGTATTTGAAAAATGTTGATGGGAACAAACAAGACTAGCCAACCCACCCTATCAAGTCGACTCACACTTGTCAGGAAGAGAAGGAACAAGAAAATCAAGAAGGCCATGCAAATTTTCATCCCCAAGATAATACAAGCATGCAGGAGAAGACCCATGTACATGAGTATTGATTCCAACCTACAGAGCTAGTATGAACATAATCGACTGATCCTTTTTCAATCAATAGACCAACCAAGTGGCAACAAAGCAAAAAAAAAAACAAATACAGTAGGATCATCAGAAAGATCTCGGTGCATAGGACATAACAAAGAATTATAGTGTACAAGAAAAGGGTAAAATAAACAATGTCCATGTGGAAATAGATAATTCTACTCATCTCTGAAAGAAGTCGACTGGAGAGATACCACCTGCATAAGAACCCGAGAATCATTTTGAGAAGAGCCATATGTGTAATTATGAGAAGAGTCCATATGGAAAATAATATTGAGAAAAATATTGAGAAGACACCTAAAAACATTGTTGATCCACTATAGTAGCCATCAAATTCATAGAGAAAGAAAAACAATAACAAGAAGGCGATCCAAAAGAAAGAAACCCCATCCTCCATCATGACTTTCATAGCTTTCAGGCCTATTGGAACATTTCAACCCACATCATAGATGATATTTGATCCCACCTTAGCATTTGACACTCAAATCTTCTACTTATATAATGAAGTCACAAAAGAATCAGTCTTGAGATGTAAGCAGGAAATGAAGGATGGAGACAAGATGATAGCAATAAAATACAAGTGATAGGACATATGGAAAGACTACATTGACTTGGAAAGATAAAAACTCAATCTAGAGTCACCAAGTGAGGAGGTCGATCTACTTGACTCTATTAAAAAATTGGTCGAGCAACTAATTGAGTTAAACCTACAAATGTAATAAGAAAATCAAATCTTGAGGTAGGAGTACAGGAAAGTGAAGCAGGAGTACATTCAGATGATTGAATCAAACCACCATCTCATGATCAACTAGACCTCAATCATCCTATAGTTGGAATATGAAAAATTTAAAGAGATATGATAAATCTTGGATATATTCACTGATCAAGTTGCTACACTTAACATTGTAGTAAGTAATTGGATGACTTACTTCACTTCATCCTTCAAAAAAATAAAATAAAAAAGGAGTATGCTCGGAGAGCTAACATAGAAGAAAAATGTGACAACTGATTCCAAAATGAGAACAACTTTGGCTGCACAGATCAACAAAGAAAAGGAGGTCGAAATAAAACTTACACAACAAGACTGCTAGTGGTTCAGAGAGGGTAAGAAATCTCAATTGCAAATTGAGAATGTGTTGGATCATCTTGATTAGGTCATTAGAAAGATACAGTATACTGAGGAAAATTTAAGCCCTGAATCAAAAAATTTGGAAAACGCCTTCATCACTGACAAGCTCGAGTACCCGACATAGATGGAATCGCTTAGAGTCCAAGTGTATTATTTAATTGACGAGTGACACACTTTTTCCAAATACTTTCACAAACTCATGCCTCATATTTATCAAGACCCTTTTGAGAATCTTCCACCAAAACCATCACCATGGAAATTCTCAAGTCCTTTGTGCCCTCCTCAATGAGGATTCTAGTTTTTGAGTCCCACTATATCATAATCTAATTTTATTTCTGCCAACCATCATTCAACAACACGGAAAATATAACTCAAAAGAAAAGATACATCATGACTGGATAAAGGAATAAAAACGTTGAACCCACAAGTACATCTTTAAAGGATCACCTAAAAAGAACATACAATTGAGCAAACAAATTTGACAACATCTCTGACAAAAGACACGAACATTCAACAAGCAACCACATAATATCTAGTCAAACGATCGACTCCATTTTATCTGTCTTATTCTTTAAAATTTTGTAATTTCATTCTCTGAAATTTTTGTGAATGTAAAAGTCACAATCTCCCTCTCGCTTGTCATGAGCAAGGATTTGAGGTGGGGCAGATGTTGTAGGGGCTAGTTGACTCCGTTGACTAGACCCGGCTGTCGACCCAGCCAAATCTACAAGTCAGTCAATTGTCTAGTCGAATATGTAGTTTGGTGGACTGTCTAGTTGGGTCAGCCAACCAAAGTAGTTTGGAAGTTGTAGCTACCTTGTAACTAAATGAGAAAGTATAAATATATGAACATGTAAAAGAGAAAGTAAGGTTGTCGTGATACATAATAAAAGTGCATATTGCTAGTCTCTCCATTACTTTTTGTACCCTTCTATCACTTGTCTATGTGTGTGCTTGTATATTAGTTCATTGTATCAGATTGCTCTGTGTGAAGAACTACTGGTAACTTCTGCATACAATTCCCTAGATTACAATAGTGGCTCAGGGGATGTTACGTAAGGAGAAAGATTACAAGAAATTTGTCCAAAAAATAGAGGCTCTTGAGAGCCGAAACAAGTTGTTGTTGACAATGATATCCTAGCCAGTAAAATACAATGGAGGCTCTTTATAAATCACTTGACATAGTGGGTCTGCTTTAGGATCTTGAACATCTTCTTCGGCTAATGGGGTTGACGCGATCCTATCTAAGGCTTCACTCTAGGTTCATATTGTGGAGGATTGATATTGTCTTTTATTTTATTAGACTGGGCTTTTGTGGTCTTATGGTCTATGTTGTTTTCTCTTGTTTTCCTCGACTCTTTACTGCAATTTTGTCAACTTTTTAACACTACTGTGATTCGATAGACTTAATTTATTATGCCCTTTTTAATAATTGGTTTGGTTTCTCTCTAAGCAGGCTAATAAACTTATGTGATACTAATGATCATTTGGGTTATGCTAGCTATGAGACAATTGTGTACATTCAATTAATATTTTAATAGAAAAACTCTTAAAAAAAAATTAGTTAACCTCACCACATTAAAAGGAAAATGTTTTCCAATATTATAAGAGCTTATTAAATATAATAAGTATCGAAGCTCAAATTAGTATATCTCAAACTCATTAGATTAAGTTGCAAAGGTCGGTCCAAAGTAGGATGTAAGTATTTTGATATATAAGAGTTATGTATCCCAAACTCATTAGATTAGGCTGCAATGGTTCAAAGTAGGATGTGAGTATTTTGATATATAAGAGTTATGCATTGCAGTTTGTGGAAAACAATGCTATAAGAGCTTAATAAATACAG
>ML828040.1:84375-123956 GCA_009831015.1 Picea engelmannii | reverse complement strand
GATTATGTATGCATTATGAATCTCTAAGGCTTCCAGGCGACCCTTTAACTTTATGAAATCTTCCTCCTTGGGTAGTGTTGAACACCTATTTCAACTAGGTGTCAACGTCATGTATCATGAAGATATGTACCTTGTGGTACAACGAGTTTGAAGACATATGGCTCAGAAGGGAAATTTTTTCCCCATAACTTCTTTCTATGTACATGGTGTTGATCACCTATTTCAATTAGGTGTCAACGCCATGTACCATGAAGCTATGTACCTTGTGGTACAACATATTTGAAGACTTATGGATCAACCGGACAATTTTGCCCCCCCCCAAAAAAAAAAAACTTATTTCTTTGTACTCGGAATGTCCGCTCCTCTGCGTGGGATAATAATGTAATATGTTAGCATGTGTCAATTTTTAGTTAGTTGCCTAGGAATTTATCATTATGGAAGTCTTTTCATCGAGTATTTTTTTCTTTAGGTAATTAATTTCGCTTACCAACGATTTTAATTACCCTAGAGTTTTTCACTCAAATAATCCTCCAAAGTGGTGAAAGGCATTCTAATGATCGAGCTCAAGGGGTGACTAAGGTTTATAAATTTTGTAAATGACCATGCTAGACATATTCTAGAGTTTTGCATAATTCCGTTAAGTTTTGATAACATTTTTTAATAATTAATTTTTTTCGTAAATTGGAAATTTTAATTATTTTTGATATAAAATGTAAAAATTTGGTCCTTATGGATTTTATATAGGGTTGTGAGTACTCAAAAAAAATGTCTTATAACCCCCTACACCCTTGGATCGAGTTTCAACTCAATTGGACAAGTTTTGTTAGGTCATTGCCCATGATGAGTCCAAGTTAGTCAAAAGTCAGCAAATAATTGGCTAAGGTAAAAAAACCAAAAGTTGTAAAAGTGTCTAAATTCATGAGAGAGAGTGGGGCACTGATTTCTAATGTATTTCCTAAGTTGGAAAAGTGAAAATCCACTTAGAAGAACCCCCCATGCTAAGTCAACAACCAAAAGTGAGTCTCCCTAATGAAAAGTGCGCCCCCTTGCTCGTGAACTTATGGGAAAGTGAAAATTAAAGTGATAAAGGTGTCAAACCCCTAAGTGAACCCTTCATATAGCCTAACTTCATGTTTGAATAAAGGTAAAGGGGTTTTCCTTCCCATCTCACCCCTGAAACCCTAACTTGTTCCAAAACCCTAAAAGTGTGCCCTCCTTGACTTGTTCTCTCTCTTGGATGGGTGACATTTGTAATGCATCCAAGAGGGGTCTCTCCTCTCTCCCTCATATAAAAGAAATCCCTCCCTCCTCATTTGGACGTCGATTTTCTCTCAACAACTCTATTATGCCAAAATATTTTCCCACTCTCTCTCTCCCTCTCCCACTTTCTTCTTTGTAATCTTGATGCAAGTATTTGCAACCACATTTTGTGGACAATAAAATTGAAGCTTTGGAGGATCTCTTGTGTGCATTTGGAGTATTCTTGGTGCAATGGTGTGGTGTTTTTACTAAGGTAGTATTGCTGCAATTTTTTTGGTATTTCCTTGCTTGCATTGTTTACTTGGAGACTCAAGCAAACTATTTTGCTTGGGATAGATTTATGGTAGTATTGCTATAGATCTTTGTGGGTTGTGTCTATTTGTGTTTGGAAAGTATTTTGCAAGCCATTTGGATATATTCACTTTCTTGTTTGATTTTTGTAGCAAAGATTTACATATCTGTAGGTTACCAAAGGCTTGGAGGAGTGGATTTCAAATTTGGAAATTCATTTGTCCAACCAACCAAAGCTTCTTTTATTTTATGTTTTCATTTTCAGCCATCTATCTTTCAATTTTAAGCATTATTCTCCTCTAATATTGCAATTTAATATTTTTTTTCATGTTCAGATTTTTATAAAATAATTTCTGTTAATGTACTGACAAAATTGTTCCAAATACTTTTTAGCATTTTCTAGCAAGAAAAAATTATTGTTTTTTGCGGGTTTTCATCAATTTAAAGGGGATTGTTACCAATTTTTGGTCCCAAAAGAGACTCAAGGAAGCTTCCAAGAGTTGTGCCAAAACTCACTTCCCCTTTCATCTTTTAAAGCATTGTAAGCAACCCAAGAGAGTCTCTTGGGCTTGCATTCTCTATTTTAATTTTCAAATCTGCAAATTGTAATTTAGTGTAACATATCAGCCACACCTTGCATAGTGCTTGGCTTTGCCATCTATGAAATATCGTGAAGGTTAGCTTAAAAGTTAATTTTCTATTTTTGCTTAAGATTGTTGCTCCACTTCTCTCACAAAGAGAAGGTTGAGTGGCTAGGTTATTTGTTTTCTTTCATTTCATCTTATTTTATTTTACCCACCTTGGCACACAATCGATAGGCTTGTCCTCCACATTGTTCCATAGTTGTGAGGTTGCTATTTAATTTCAATTTATTTTATTTATTTAATTTCTCCCACACCTTGCATTGTGTTTGGCTTTGTTAACCTTGCAATATCATGAAAGCTAGTTTAGTTTCTTATTGCAAAGTAATCAAATTGGTGGCCCGCCTTCTTCCTTGTATTCTCTCCCCTTGCCACTTTGTGGATCTTGGGTAACTAAGAAAGGACAAAGGACCATGTGGCTAGATTAATTAGGCACCCAATCTATTATTGTTCCAACCATCAAAATAGGGCGACTTGGGAGGCTAGAACGAGTTGAAGCCATGGATGGTTTCACGACAGTACGTGTCCTCCTTGTTGAGTGTCCAATCATTCTGGATTTGAACTGTGGAGCTAGGGAAGAACCTTGTTCGTTCTTCTTATTGAGCACCCAACACTTCTTTTTGGTTGAAAGGATAAGGACTTGGGGTAGTCACATAGATTAGGATTGCTACAACTCACATTTAATCCCCTTAAGCTCAAGAGAGACCTAAAAAGTTACTAAAATCAATCTACATATTTTTCACAACATTTTCTTTCCAAGTTTTGCTATTTCATTCAAGCATTTTACTTTCGAGTAAATTACTTTCCAAACAAATTTACTTTTCAACAAATTCTTTAATTGTGTATATTTACTTTTACTAAAACATTCTTTATTTTTGGCTACAAATATTCTTTATTCTTTGGAAAATAATTAGTTTAAGTGTAAAGTCATTTTTATTATTTTATTCATTGTACTCTATTTCAAGTTGTAGAAATATCTTTAGTGTGCATATATCAATTTTAGTTATATTTAGGCACTGGTCTATTTGTGTCTTGTAAAAGAAAAGGTTTGCTTGTCATTTGGAAGAATTGCATAATTGCATTCGCTGCTTGTGATTGGGTTGGGTTTCCTTAATTCATAATTTAATTAACTCCTAGAATCTTAACAACAAAACTTCACTTAGTTTAATAGGGTCTATCCCCCTTAGCTTCCCTAGGAGTGAGCCTAGACAGAACAGGTCGATATCAATGTGACAGTGGGTCTAGAATTAGGTTTGTGCCTCCAAGGACACACCAAGTGGGTTGGAGACTTCTCCATGCTTGTAGGTGTGTATTAGGATGACAACATCTTTGGCGTCGTTGTCGGGGATAAGTCTCTTATCCTTGGTTAAGTGACAAAATTTAATCAATTCTTTAAAAACTAAGTAATAAACTTTTTTCTTTAATTCACAACTTGAGTTTTGTTATTTGACATTGTTTGGTCTCCAAGTGGCGACTCCATTTGATAATTCTTTGAGGTATCCTACCAGGAGAAACCCGCAAGGGTCGGCTGATTCCTTTCCTAAACCTGAAAGAGTGTATAGGAGGAGAATAAACAGACTAGATCCTCGTAGACTCCTTGAAAGTCTTGGAGAAGAAGCAATCTCTTATATACATCTCTTGTTTGCACATAATAATCCTACAACAACTATGGGTGATCCATTGAGTCCATGTAATTTTGCTAATATTCAAGGTTATTCTCATCCTGTTCCTAACAAAGCTGTGGAGAAATTGCCAACTTTTCAGGGAAACAATGTTGTTAGTGCCAGGTCTCACCTCGTGAATTTCAACATGTGCATCCTGAAATGGTGTAATAGTCACAATTATGAAGATGTGAAGATGAAACTTTTTGTGTATTCTCTGGAAGGGGAGGTTTTAGAGTGGTTCATGGAACATGATGATAACAAATTTAGCACCTTGGCAAAAATCCAAAAAGCCTTCAATGAAAGATGGGGTGATCTGAAGGAAGATCGTCATTTGTTGGCTGCCCTTAAGTCTTGTCAAAAGAAGGAAAATGAAACAATGGAAGAATTCAATAAGAGATTTAATGACTTAATTAAAAGCCTCCCTCAAACTATTAAGCCTCCTGATGCCTCAATATTAGTTCATTATATGGAAGCCTTTGAGGGTGAAATCAGATATCAGTTGAGGAACAAAGAACTAACAACTCTAAAGGATGCACAAAAATATGCTATCAAAATAGACAAAAATATGCAAGATGCTAGGAAGTCAAATTTGTCAGGTTTCTCAAGGGAAATTTCTTCCAAAACCAATGAAGAGAAGAAGAAAAAAGTGGAAAACCAAGAGTCTTCTAGTGATGGCATACATGAGTTGACTCAATTAATCAAGCAAATGGAGAATAACCATGGTAATCAAATGACAACCATGCAAAATAGGTTGATAGCCATGGAGAGGGCTCAATCTAGTAGACATCATCATAATCCAAATGATAAGTGGAAAAAGAGACCCCCACCACAAGAGCAAAAACCCCCAAATCCTTTTGAGCCTACTAACTTGGTTGACCACTAAGTTATCCCATATTGTAGACCTTGTGGGCAATTTCATGAGGAATCAACTTGCTAAATCTTTCTTCAAATTTGTAATGAAGGGGAACCCTCTAGACTAGAACATGAACAAGTTAATATGTTTGGTCATGAATATAATGTTGGCATGAATGAATGGATGGAACTGATGGAGCGTAGTAGGGATGCAAACTACATGAATGATGTTGGGGACAAAGTAACATAAAATTTTGGTCCTAAGCCTACTCCCAAGAAAGTATCAGAAATGGCGAGGTATAGAGGTTTCACTTATAAAAGGGATGGGACAAAAAATCAAGATAGGCCTACGACTCATCCTCCCCCTCCTAAATCAATTGTTCCTACAAATTCAGAATTAAATATTGACTTAGGAGGGTGGTTGAATAATGCAAAAATATGGGTCCCTATGGAAGAAATTACGAAAATCCCATCTCAGAAGAGGAAATTTCTCAAAGCCATAGAAGATCCTCCTCAGAACAGTATTGATAGGCCACCAACTATAGCTTACCAGGATGCACCTGTGATTTTGCAAAATTGGGATAGGGGAGACAAAAAGAATCAACCATTTTTCCTTTCTTTACTTGTGAACAACCATCTCCTTCATAATTGCATGCTTGACTCTAGAGCAAGTTCAAATGTTACGACCAAGAAAGTAATGTAACAATTAAATTTAAGGATTTCAAGGCCTTACCATAACATCTGTGCTATGGATAGTAAAATGATTAAGGTGCATGGTTTGATTAAGAGATTTTTTATTTTCCTTCTCTCCATCATGTGCATAACATATCTCTTTTATCCTCTCATGTGACCCCTGTCTCCTCTCTTGGGATTTGTGCCTCTAGAACTATATAATGGATGTATTCCATTGGCTATTGGTCGCATTATTGCAACAACTAGCATACTTTCTTATGTCATTCTTCTCTCTCATTCTTAGTTTAGTTACTTTTCTTTGACCAAAGTGATCATTGTACCGGTTTTGGACTCTGCAATTGTGGTGCAACCAACCCTCTTGCAAGCCTATCAATAAAGAAATTTTGTGTTTATTTTCTAACCTTATTTCTTGATGGCATTTTGTGAATTTTACATGTAGATTAATATCTTTTCCTTGTTGTTCATTGTGGTTTATGTTGATCTTTTGAGAAGTTTCTCTCTCTCTCTCTCTCTCTCTCTCTCTCTCTCTCTCTCTCTCACACACACACACACACACACATATTGTGTTAACCTTACAGGATCCCTCCAAGTGAAAAAACTATATTGTTTTATGTCTTTTAACGCGGAAAATCAGACTTAGGACAACAGAAAAATCACCCTAGGGACTCCCCCCTGAGGCTAGCAAGCACTAGCCCAAATGGAGAGGGGTCTAGCCCATGACAATTTGGGGCTTTTCTCCTTGAATTAGCCAAGTTTTCATCATTGTTATAACTGGTTTATCGACTCAATTTGGAAGGTGGAAATTTGTGCTAACAAATTGGCGTCGTTGTCGGGTAACACGAGCCTTGGTGACAACGACATCGGTGAGTTTTTACTCTAGTTGCTTTATTTTTTCTAACTCACCTGGCGACTCCATAGGATATAGGGATGAATCCATAGGGGGCTTACACAATAAGATATTTCAGTTTCAATTCCTTTACAGGGTCTAGTTCCAAGCTTCACGAACTCCTCTCAATGTTGGTAAGCATACATAGTTCTATGGTGAGTTCATTTTTATGAGAGCTATGGTAAGTATAAATTCGACACCTTCACCTTTAGTCTTATTTTCATCTCAAGCTAGTAGGGTAGAAACTATTATTTTTTATATCTAAGACTAACAATATGGATGCAACTGTGAGGCCACTATTAAGGTGGAGATTTTCTATTTTTGACCAACTAAGTTTTGTTGCATTCCTAGATTATCCTCATGACTTACCTGCACATAAATGGATTAAATGCATACCTTTGTTTGCAGGTAGGTTGGGAGAATCAATTGAGGATCACTTGGCTAAATTTTTACAAGTGGTGGGTGATTTTGATGTGAAACATGAAGATGTGGTGATGAGGATGTTTGTGTCGACCTTCGAGGGGGAGGCATGAGCATGGTACAAGTCCCTTCCTAATGATTCATGTTATAAAATTAATTCTATATCTATTAGGGATGCAACAAAAATCTCTTTCTTACGCTCTTTACTCTCTAATCTATCGTAGAAATTTACTTGTGAACCTAGATTATTGTTCTACTAGTTATTAGCTATCATTTGGATGATTTACTTGTTGATTTCTATCGTTAGATTTTGCTACTATAGCAATTGTTTTCTATAGCCACTTGCATGTCATAATAACTTGTTGATAACATCATATAACAACCACTAATCACCACCAAAGTCTTGTTCTAATCATTGGAAGTTTGACTAGTCACTGCTAGCTTTATTCTTGATATCTTGTACTAGATTTTGGATGGTTAAATTTGCAACTATTGATATCTTACATTCCTGATATATATATGTATATATATATATATTTCCACACTACTGCAATTTGGTACAGAAAGGATTCTTTCTTGATCCACTTTGGTTTAAGACCCGTATATCTATTATTTGTCTTGTTTTGGAAAGGTTTAACATTGTTTTGTAGGTGCACAATACTTGACAATCATTCTCCATCTACAAGACCCCTTCTCCAATATTGACCTATAGGGGTGTTCATATATCATTCTTTCACTTTCCATCTAAATCCCCCCAAGGTCACCGAGATTCTCCCCTTGTGGTGATTTCATCATCACTAAATATAGGGGAGTGTCTATCTGAGGTGACAGTGGGTAGGTACTTCCATAGTTGTTACACTTACGTGGATTGGGTTGGGATTTTCCCAAGCTACAGATTGTGCAATAACACTTCCATTGATGGATGAGATTCCTTCCAGGAGAAATTCACTGAGAGATGTGAAAACACATGGGACATTTTCTTCTTATGCACAGTTTTTTTCAATTATTAAGAAGCATGAAAGTGAAATTGTTTTCCAATTTAACGCTCGTTTTTTCAAATTTTACAATCGAATTCTTAACAGAGTAAGGCCTAACGAAGATGCTACTTTGATTCTTTTTTATATTGAGTCATTTGATGGTGTTTTTGGTGTTTTTCTCAGGAATGAACACCCTCAAACTATGGAGGAAGTGCAAGTTGCCACTATCAAGTTAGAAAGAAATTATCTTTCAACCTGTGAACTCCCTCTAATCCATGTCCCACACCAACCAGTGAAGGTAACTCCACTCGATGATATTCAACCATTGGTTGTTACAAAAGTGCAAGAAGCATGTGTTATTGAAGATGAACCACAACTTGCACCATATCAAGTTCCCAAAGATGAACAAGAGGGTGATAGCCCAATTTCAGGTGAGTTGGAACCAATAGTTGCACCATTTGAGTCACATACGGAGTTCCAAGAAGATGAAGGTGAATATTTGAATACTCAAGAGTGTTCATTGGTTCCTCTCATTAATGAATATGAATAACTTCAAAATGATGAGGAACCACAAGTTAACCCAGTGGAGATCGATCAACATGATATTTCATCATTTCCTATCCTAGTAGTGGTCTAGGAATAGCTTGATTAAACACCATTATAGCAGGAGGACCCACTTTTGGTTCAACCAGAGGATGATGTCCCTTACACATTTCCTATTATTCTACATCTTGAGGTTTTTCTTCAGGATCCTGAGATTGATCAAAGCTTGGATATCAAAGTTCATTATCACCCAATTGAGCTCAGAATGATGGAGGTATTTTAGTAGGTAGATGTCAAGATTTTCAGCTCTCATGCATTCATGTTTATTACTATTGAAATACCATGTTCTAAATCCCAACTAGCATTTTCAGTCAACTGACACCCTTCATTTATGGCTTCACCAACAAGTACATCAAGGAAGCTTTGGGTCATCTGAGATTTTATGGTGGGATCCCTTGGAAGGTCGAATTTGTTGACCTCTCTCATCGAACTGATCATTTGGTTGCATGGGTACATTCGTCCTTTGAGTATGATGATTTAATCATGATAGCTTTGAGGGAAAAAAAATTGGGTCTAGACTCTAGGGTAGCTGTCTTTCCTTTCCACATTGTCATTTCAGTATTTTTAGCTTGCTGATTTTGTATATTTTAGGACAAAATTTTACTTTTCCCTTGCAGTGTCTTTGACGTTCAGTTATTTACTTCAATCTTTCCATAAAGTGTTGCTGATTTTTTTCCTAGTTACAACAACATTTAGTCGTGTCTTGTGTGTTTTTCCTTCATGAATAAATGATTGTCCATTAATGCTTTTGCTCGATCAAAATTTGAATGTCTATCTATCGCATGTCAAGCCTTTGTGTCTATAATTACACTGACCCTAGATGGGGGGTCCCATTTGTCATTGTTCCCGAAGGATTGAGCGTTTAGGATGGGTAGTTTGAGGAGGCTTAGGAGAGTCTTGAGTCATCTTATGTAGTGTCTCCTCATCTCTTATCATTGAGCCTTTTTTCTTTAAGTCAATAGTCCCCCCCTCTTCTAGCAATAAGGATATTGTACCCGGTTCTTTCATCTTGATCTTCTTGAGTTATCACTTTGCGTTGAGGGAAGAGAGAGATCATTGCTCTTCTTTTCAGCAGGTCATCATGTTGAAATAATGTAACTGCAAAGTGTATCCTAATTATTGTTATTGTATTATTCATTAGCTCAATGCCCTATTGCGGATTGATCATGTCGGCTATTGTAAAATACCAAATCCCCTTTTGCGGATTGGTCAAGACATAATTGTAATAGGTAGAATAAGAAGTCGGCCCCAGAATATATTAAAGGTGGTTATAACCACCCAGAAGAAGAAGTCAACCTTGCCAGTGAAGAGACACCTACGTCCACACGTGCCAGAGTTGTATAAATAAGGAGGCTAGCGCCTCACTTAGACACACACTCACTTGTTCATTGAGAAGCAAGTTTCGAAGCTGCAGTTGGAGAAGAGAGAGAGAGAGAGAGGTGCATTCTTGGGAAATGACTTTTTGTAATTGTTTGAGTTATTTTTTGGCATTGTATTGGATATCTATAATAAGGAAGTTTTGTTGGGTTTTCTCCCCCATGAGGGTTTCCCAGGATAAATGATGTGTCTCTTGTGATTGTGTATTTCTCAGTGATCCTATCTTATGCTATTGTTATCTAGTGAAATGCAAAGAACTCTAATAATAACTTAAACTTTAACATGGTATCAGAGATAAGCTAAAGAGAGCATCTTTCACAAGAGAAAGTGAAAAACGTCATTGTTGTCGTACATGCAAATTAGGGATTTTTGTTGATGAAGTATTTCAACCATAAAACCATCTAGAAAAGTGCACCCTTCCTCAAGGATCACTTTGGCATCCTCAACGCAACTTTTTAGTGGCCAGATCTCCTGGAAAGTGAAACCCTAGTTTTCACAAAGTACCAGAAGTACCAGAAAACTAGAGTACCAGAAAACCAGATTACCAGAGTACCAGAAGTACCAAAAAACCAGAAGCACCAGTACAAAAATCCGTAGATCAAGTTTGGAGGGGTAAAAGTTGGATTTTCTCAGATCCAAAAACACCAGGCTACTTGCCTTAGCCAGGCGCACCTCCTAGTAAGTTCAGAATTTGATTTTGAGCATTTTCATTTTTTGTCATTTTCCTAGCTCCAGGTAAAAGATGTCTGCAAGCACTAAGCTTGTTGACAAGATGGAAGGTGTGGAAAAATTGCGTGCCTGGAAGTATAGGATTGGACTCATTTTTTTAAGAGAATGACCTAGCAAGATTCGTCAAAAAAGAAGTATCGGAACCCGACGATGCTGCAGACAAAGCAAAACATCAAAATGACACGATAAGGGCCAAAAGAATCATTGCAAATTCAATCAAAGATCACTTGATCCCTTATGTGTCATCAAAGAAGACTCTGAAAGAAATGTTTGATGCCCTAAACATACTATATGAAGGAAATAACATAAACCGAAAGATGAATCTAAGAACTCAGCTCAAGAATACAAGGATGCAAAAAGGAGAATCAATCCAAGAATATTTCTCCAGAATATCCCAATTCAAAGAACAACTAGAAGCGATCGGAGATGCTATAGATGAAGACAGACTTATAATGACGACCCTTAATGGTCTCATAAGACCTTGGGATGCATTCATCCAAACGATTTGTGCCAAAACAGAGAAACTAAAATTTGACGATCTATGGGAAGAATGCATTCAAGAATAAACAAGAGTAGCTAACCAAGAGGCTTTACTAGCAAGAGATGAAGATCAAGCCCTAGCTACTCACACTAAAGAAAGAAGGAATAAGTCTTACTTCCAGAAATAAACTCATAAAGAGTCTCACCTCCAAAACAAATCTCAACCAAAGAGATTCCAGAAGAAAGGACAACGGAAGGAAAGAGATTACTCATCTGTCCAATGATACCATTGTGACAAGATGGGACATATTGCGAGATATTGTCCAACCAGATGAGAAGAATACAAGAGGAAAAATAAGAGACATCATGCCCATGCAGTTGACAATGAAGAACCACCCGCAAGATGTTAAGAGAAAAAATTAAAGACTATGTCTTAATCTCGGCCCTCTCAGGATTGGTAACACCTGGAGAGAAAACTTGGCTCATTGATAGTGGTGCCTCCAAGCACATGACAGGTCAAAGAGATATTCTCTCTTGCATTTCAGAAAATACGTTTTCTCAAAAAGTGACACTTGGAGATGATTATCAATACCCTATCAAGGGAGTGGGAGAATCAAATGACAAGTTTAATTCAGGAAATTCAATGAAGATGAAGGACGTACTCTATGTACCAGGTTTGACAAAGAACCTACTCTCCATATTAGTTTTAGAAAAAAATGGCTCCAGAGTTTCCTTTATAGATGGAGAAGTTCTTATGTGGACTAAAGGAGAAACCTTGAAAGAAGCAATTGTCATTGGAAAAGAACAAGGTGGTATGTATAAGCTAAAGGGTCACTCAGAATTTTCCATGACCCACGCCATTGAGAATGCATGGGAACTTTGGCATAAAATATTAGCCCACATCAACTACAAGGCGCTACCATACGTATGAAAAGCAGTCACAGGTCTACCAAGACTCAAGGTTGACCATGAAGGCGTGTGCAATGGATGTGCACAAGGGAAGAACATCAAGACCCCTTTTCCGAAGAGAGACAACAAAGCAGAAGGAGTCCTAGAACTCATTCATTCAGATGTATGTGGCCCAATGCCATCATCCTCCATCAGTGGGTATGTATACTATGTATCTTTTATTGATGATTATTCTTGTAAGACCTGGGTGTACTTTTTGAAATCAAAAGATGAAGTGTTTAGTAAATTCAAGGAATTCAATGCCTTGATAGAGAATATTTCCAAAAGAAAGATCAAGATACTCAGGTCAGATAATGGAGGAGAATACACCTCAAAAGAGTTTATGAACTTCTACAAAGATGTCGAGATCAAGAGGGAGCTCACCACTCCCTATAATCCTCAACAAAACAGTGTAGTAGAAAGAAAGAACCAGACTATAATGGAAGCAGTGAAGACCATGATCCGTGATCAAGAT
Organism: Picea engelmannii; assembly: GCA_009831015.1. Lineage (NCBI taxonomy): Eukaryota > Viridiplantae > Streptophyta > Pinopsida > Pinales > Pinaceae > Picea > Picea engelmannii. The sequence continues at coordinate 111,660 of ML828040.1, read as the reverse complement.
CTTCCAATGTGCTTATGGGCAGAAGCAACAATGACAACAATATATGTACAAAACCGATTGTCTCATAGTTCACTTGGGTTCAAGACCCCAGAAGAGATGTTCACCAGAAAGAAGCCAGAGGTAAGCCATCTCAAAATATTTGGTTGCCCAGTGTTTGTACATATTCTGAAAGAGAAAGGAAACAAGCTGGACCCCTCAGGAAAGAAAGGAATATTTGTGGGATATTATGAGGCCTCCAAGGCCTTCAGGATTTATATACCAGGTCGGCATCACATTGAGATCAACAGGGATGTGACCTTTGATGAAGATGCAACGCTCAAAAAATCAATAATATGCCAGCTTGAAGAAGTATATGAAGAGGAACCTGTAGCTCCCAGAGTTGCAGAATCAGTGAGGGAGGTTCCCAAAGTTGCAGAATCAGTGAGGGAAGTCATAGCTTCCCCTGATGAGGAAATTCTAGAAGATCATGACATAGTATAATTTCAAGAACCTTCTCAAATGACGATCTCCCATAAGAGAAAGCCTGCTTGTGCTAGGGAGCTTATTCAAGATGGAGAGAAGTATGGTGTTCCTGAAGGAACCATGAGACAGGTGAAGATACCTAAGCCATTCTCTAGTTATATGGATTTGATGTGTGATCTCCTAGAGAAGGAGCCTACCTGCTTTGAAGAAACTATTCAGAAGAAAGAATGGGCAGATGCCATGACAGAAGAATACCAATCCATAATAAAGAATGATGTATGGGAAATAGTTCCCAGACCGAAGAGCAAGGATGTGGTATCTTCCAAATGGCTCTTCAAAATAAAACATGTTGTTGATGGAAGTATTGAGAAGTATAAAGCAAGATTTTTCACTCGTGGCTTTTCTCAAAAGGAAGGCTTTAACTATAAAGATACATTTTCTCTGGTAGCCAGATACACCTCGATCAAAACCATCATAGACCTTGCAGCTAAGATGAAGTGGAAGTTGCACCAGATGGACGTAAAGACAACTTTCCTAAATGATGTCATCGAAGAAGAAGTGTATATAGAACAATCTCAAGGATTTGAAGTTGAAGACAAAAAGACTCATGTCTGCAAGCTGAAGAAGGCTCTGTACAGATTGAAGCAAGCTCCTAGAGCTTGGTATGGCAGGATAGACAATTTTCTGACGAGCTCGGGCTTTACCAAGAGTAAAACAGATTCTAACCTCTACTTGAAGGTTATGAACGATGAGCCAGTGATATTGTTGATGTATGTGGATGACTTATTCTTAATTGGAGAAGAAAAGTTCATCACTGAATGTAAGAAGAAGCTCACTTCATAATTTGAGATGAAAGACCTTGACCTAATGCATTATTTCTTAGGTCTTGAGGTATGACAGAGCCCCAAGAGAATCTTCCTTAACCAAGGGAAGTATGCAGTAGAAATCTTGAAGAGATTCGACATGTTGAAGTGCAAGTCAATGAATACACCCATGGAAGCGAAGATGAAGCTACTGGTCGACACTTCGTCAGAATTGATTGTTGCCACGCTATCTAGATGGATCATTGGATCGTTGATGTACCTGATGAACACCAAACCATATATCTATTTTTCCGTGAACACCTTGAGTCAGTTTCTGGTAGAACCCAGACATGTTCACCTAGTTGATGCAAAACATGTGATGAGGTGCCTTAAGGGTACATTAGATTGTGGTTTTAGCTATGATGGAGATCATGATTTCACACTGAGTGGGTACACTGATTCAGATTGGACTGGAAGTGTCTCTGACAGGAAGAGCACTTCAGGACGTTGTTTCAGTTTGGGATCAGCCATGATCTCATGGCAGAGTAGGAAGCAATCCAGTATTTCTCTCAATACAACGGAAGTATAATACATTTCTATGTGTTCTGCTAGCTGCGAAGCTACATGGCTTCGAAACTTGTTGATCGGTCTATTCGACCTAGAGATGGAAGAAACCACGATCCTATGTGACAACTAGAGCTGCATAAAGATGACATAGAATCATGTATTTCATGAAAAGTCGAAGCACATAGAGATCCAATATCATTACATTTGTGACATGGTGCAGAGAGGAGCCATAAAGCTCCAATATATTAGCATGGATGAACAGGTTGCCGATGTGTTGACCAAGCCGCTATCTCGTGTAAAGTTTGAACACTTTCAAGATAAGCTTGGTATAGTCCGAAAGGACCTCCCTCAAAAATGGGAGTATTGATGTGTTGAGATATGTCAGCCTAGTACTATGCTTCCAACTTAATTGTTGTGACGTAAAGCCAGTCTAGTACTGTGCTTTGAGCTTAATTGTTGTGTTGAGATATGTCATCCTAGTACTGTTCTTCCAACTTAATTGTTGTGACGTAAATCCAGTCTAGTACTGTGCTTCCATCTTAATTGTTGTGTTGAGATATGCCAGCCTAGTACTATGCTTCCAGCTTAATTGTTGTGATGTAAAGCCAGTCTAGTACTGTGCTTCCAGCTTAATTGTTGTATTGAGATATGCCAGCCTAGTACTGTGCTTCCAACTTAATTATTGTGACGTAAAGTCAGTCTAGTACTGTGATTCCAACTTAATTGTTGTGTACTGTGCCATCCTTGTGTTGTGATGATGAGCCAACCTCGTGTTGTTATGATGTGACCAGCCTCGTGTTGTGATGATGATGTATTAGTTTTATACTAATCCATATTGATGCAGATGATGATTTCATTCCATTGAGAATGACGATGTTGCCATTGAGAAAAACTTCCGATGATTTATAGATACGCCAGTCAGTGTTCCAAGATGATATTGATGATGTTGTTCTCTCACCCACCTGATGTTGTTGATGATGTTGTCCTCTCTCTCGCATGATGCTGTTGTAGAATACCCTTCTTATTAAGGGGGAGTGTTGAAATAATGTAACTTCAAAGTGTATCCTAATTATTATTGTTGTATTATTCATTATATGAATCCCCTATTGCAGATTGATCATGTCGGATACTGTAAAAGACCAAATCCCCTTTTGTGGATTGGTCAAAACATAATTGTAATAGACAGAATAAGAAGTCGGCCCCATAAAATATTAAAGAGACCCCAGAATATATTAATGGTGGTTATAACCACCCAGAAGAAGAATTCGGCCCTACTAGTGAAGAGACACCTCCATCCACACATGCCAGAGTTGTATAAATAAGGAGGCTAGTGCCTCACTTAGACACACAATCACTTGTTCATTGAGAAGCAAGTTTCAGAGCTGCAGCTAGAGAACAGAGAGAGAGAGAGGCACATTCTTGGGAGAGGACTTTCTGTAATTGTTTGAGTTATCTTTTGGCATTGTATTGACTATCTATAATAAGGAAGTTTTGTTGGGTTTTCTCCCCCATGAGGGTTTCCCAGGATAAATGATGTGTCTCTTGTGATTGTATATTTCTCAATGATCTTATCTTATGTTATTGTTATCTAGTGAAATGAAAAGAAGTCTAATAGTAGCTTAAACCTTAACACATCATGTATTGACACCGACACATTATCTACGGATGACCCAAAAGTAGAGCCTTGGTAGCCGTTAGCCTCATTGGCGGTTATCTCGCATCTAACAAGGTTGAGTATCATTGGACCTTGATTGGATGATCATTGTCATTGTTTGACTTCAGAACATCTTTCACATTGATAGGTTTTTCTCGTACCTTAGGACCCATTGTCATTATTGGTGGTGTTCCTTCGCACTTGATAGATGTTTACATTATTGACATATGATTAAGTGACTCTCTCCCTTGTGTCGACATCAACACATTTACCGCATGGAGGATTCTACATATTGGGTGGTAGGAGGTAGAAGATTTGGATGATACCTCGTGTTTCAGTTTTTTAGTGGAGATGTTATATTGATTTGACTCCATGGCCCATTGGATAGGCTTTGGTATCACAGGTCAGCCTACATGATCTTCTTTGTCAGCTTACAGGGCCCGCTTTCCTTCCACACATTTACAAGGGTATATTTTGGTACATATTTTTTTAGAGAATCATTGGTACACCTTATAGAGTTCTCACAGAGTAGTATTGTTGCAGACACAAAGATTCATATGGTTCTTGACATCCCACAGGGGGATCCCATCCCCTTGAGTCGCCATTGTTATCCCCTAGATTTTCACCCTTGAAAATATTGAGGGTTAAGAGCCAACATGTACTATTTTGGCTGGCATTCTGAGATTCTCCCAAATTTTAGCACTTGTGTTGAGCAGGAGGTTGGTTCCCATCAGAGACAGGTATATGATCGGTACATGATTGTTTGATTCAGAGTTAGAGTTAACTTGGTTTCTCATGCATTTTGAGAAAGATGTCTACATACAACAAGTTTTTCTATTTTTAGGAGCCATGATTTGAGTGGGTCTCTTAACAGTTTTGAGTATACAGGGATGGTCCTTGCATGATTCTAGGCATGATAGCACTTTTTCGGGTGAAATGCAAGAAATTTATATTTCGAGTAGAGTGAGCTTCAAGGCCCCAAATTCAAATTTTGAGCACATATTATTGATCCCATAGACATTCTAAGTCTTTTGGACCTTTTCCAGGATGATTTGACACATATTTCTATTTTTAACAGGTTGAGTACCAGGGCTTATGTGTCGATTATGATTATGGATTCAGATTCCTTGCGAGAAATCGAATCTAATGAGTATAAAGTCATGGACACATGGAATTTTTTTTATTTTTAGCAAACAATGTATGGTGGAGGTCTCCTAGTCATCTCGGGCATTTTTGGAGAGTTTGGGTTAGTTTCGACAAGTTTTAATTGTTTTGGACCGAATGACTATTTTTTAAAAATTATATTTTTAGTAGTCATCGTCATCGACATGTGGCAGAGTATCAGTGTGATGTGGCAACTACATGGGACCAAGGGAAAATTTTCCAAGTAATATGCATCAAATGAGAATTAATTAAGACAAATATATGGTGCATGGATGAGGTGTCATTTCTCGAGAGAAAGTTTAGCCAATCCAGACTAATTTTTCTCATTAACCTTTTCTCTTTAAACTTTATCCTAAACCCACTTCCCTTTAACTCTACCCTCATTCATCTTGTCAGATAGTTGGCTTAGGTTGATGGATAGTTGGTTGCCATTGATGTCAACCATTGGAGAGTGATATTGTAGATTGATGTCAACCCTTGAAGAAAGTTCGGTAGTGAATTCCAGTAGAACAAAGGTTTGGGTAATGGACCCAAGTTTGTTTGATGTATAATGGTATGAATTTTGATATATTTGTAGGTAAGACTATTATATATGGATAATACATGTCATGCTATTTCTGGTGGTATGTGGAATGTCACATAACTCCTCATGGTTTGAGAGTTATGGCCTTACGAAGTTGGAGGACCCTCATATGTTGGCTTGAAGCCCCAAAATGTCAAAGAAATCAAAGTGCTTGCAAAGAAGAAATTATTTAAATAATAAAGTGAAGTGACAAAGTCAAAAATGATTATTTAAATAATAAAGTGAAGTGACAAAGTCAAAAAGGATTATTTAAATAATAAAGTGAAGTGAATAACTCAAGAATGATTATTTAAATAATAAAGTAAATGGAGAACTTTCTAATTATGGAAAGTGGTTATAAGAAGGTTATCACTAAAATGAAGAAAATGGGTTAAGTAGTCAAGTGGATATTGGATATATGGAAAAGTGGCAAATTGGGAAAAGTTGGACATAGGTGGCTATGTGGACAAAGTGGTCTAGAAGATGCTTCTAAGGAAGCTACATGAAACTATAAATAAGAGACACGACTCTCTCATTTAAATCACACTTGAGCATATTGAATATCTACAAGTGACTGAGGTAATCAAAGGATATCTAAGATGAATTTCAGAGGGAAGGTGAAGTAAATAAGACCAAAATTCAAGGGAGGATAAATTCTTTTGATGATGTTTTCTAAGGTATGTTATTTACAGGTCATCTCACCATTTTCACAATAACTTTTTTTCTAGAATGATCAGACCGTGAAATTGGGAGGCCATTGAGAAAATATATCCAAGTAGTTGTGGTATGAATTTCATCTTGTGGGTCGTTATATTTTTTTAGTTACACTTTGTGTAAAATAGGTTTTGTGGCTAATCCTGAAACTAGTCTAAAACATGTGTTTCAGGTAAAAACGTCATAACTTCTTCATAACAGATCCAAATTCAGTAAGACCAAATGTTGTGGTTAGAGTACAGTCTGTAGTATTCTATGTACAATTTTTAGATCCATACAAAAAATATTTCGTGCAGGGAACTCTCTACAAGTTCGCTCTCTAGAATAAGTCATAATTCAACAAGGTATGTCATTTTTGCTATAACTCATTGTCTAAGAGGTTTCAAGTAGTGAAACCTGGAGGAATTGCATAAAACACACTGAAGAACATTGTGTACTATTTTCATATCTTTATTCATTACAGTTACATAGTTATGATTATTTCAAAGTTAGGGTTGTTGACTAATCCAAAACTAGTCATGTGAGACTAAAGTAAACTTTGATGAAAATGCTAGTGTTGTTTTGTTAAAGTTAAGGGGGTTTGCAGGTATGTGATCATATACACCAGGTCTATTGCAGAGTTACAAATCAGATTTGGATGATAAAATTGATGAGGGCTTTTGGTTGAGGTACATGTTGGGTACATGGTTGAGACAAGTAGTTGATGAGTTGACACATACATGAGGTGTATAGTTGACGATGTTGGTACATCTTGATGAGTCATAGTTGATGAGTAGTTGATATATGATTGGTACATACTTGGTACATGGTTGGAGGCACTTGTTAGCAATATTGTTGACACATGGTTTATGGATGATGTAACATACTTGTATTGGTATATTATTAGAAGAACATATTGATCTTGGTGATGATTATGAGTTGTTGTGTTATGTTTGGTTGATGCACATCTTTGAGAGTTGTCTCGGTGATTGATCTTAGTGAGTAGATATGATTTAGTTGATAAGATTGATGAGACAGGTTGTTGTGATAGGTTGTTTGGACATGTTGTTGTAACACCCATCCCGGATATTAAACAATTAATCTTTCATTAAATACATACACAATAACAACTTTGTTTTAGCATAATTTCATTGATTTTTATTTACACAATTCTTCTACATTTGTTCAATGATAAATCTAGATAACATGATGAAATAAGTAATATGTTAACTCTATGATTTAGAACTTAAAACAAAAGTATATACAAACTATCAATAACCAAATACCACCGAAAAATACCTCCTTAGCTTGTCGAAGCTCATCGGTTGTAATGTAGTCATGGGCGCTTCCAAATGTTATTTTCCCGCTTGCCCAGAGTGAAACAACGAAATCCTCCCAGCCAATTAGAAGCCTAGCCGACTTTCTAGCTCCAAGAAACCTTTCGGTTTCTTGGTCCTCCGTGCCCATGACTCCAAGAACAACAAAGCACAAATGCTAAAAAAAAACCATCATAAGAAATATATCTTCCAAAGATTTCACAACCTCTTATCATACTCGAAAACCTTTTCCATCCTCCCTTCCTCACCACTTCTCCTCCCTATTTATCAAGTTTCCATACACCCTTCCCCAAGTCTCCTCAACCACCCTCATTATTATCCATCAACCTCCCTTATCTAGATTTTTGGGAAAAGATTAAAACAAAACTAAAATATAAATTACTTGCATTAAACAACAATAAATAAAAAGAAAAGTCTTTCTTGTCATGCTAGCTAATAAATGTAATTTGACAATTTTCCCTAAAATGTATATAACACCCCACCATGCTCATTTAATTCATCACACCCACCATCTATCAAAGTCAAGAAGGTATTTAATGCTTCTAGATATTTTGTATGCAATATAATTTAATATTCAATAAACATTCAATTAAATAATTTATAATTTACTTTAATAATTAATACATTAATTAATTGTACTAGTGTACATGGGTGGGGTATGTGTGCGTAGCTAGTGGACACATATCCCATGTGTGTGCTAATGATAAACAATCATTGCCTCTAGTGCATAGTTCCTATATGATCACCAAGACATGTAGGACAACAGATCAAGTAATGCATCATTTAATAATCTTTAACAAACAAAATTACACCAATTTATCAATAACTTATTATCACACTTAAAATATCAATAGGAAATCAAAGAAAATTTTAAACATGGTAGGAACCAAGTGAGTAAACAATAGTGGCATCTCTAATCTTCAATCAATATCCCGAATTAACATCGAAGCATCATTCCTTCCTAACCTACTTCCATCTTTCATCATATCCTTTCCTCTGTTGGACTAATCTGGAGCGTCAACTATATTGACCTAACTCCAGATAGAACCCGTAAGCGGAAGTGTCATACATCTTGACCAAGCTTCCCCAACAAGCAACTAGTAATCACCATCACACGTCTAGGGGCGCGTGACTTCACACAACCCTCTCACGACTCTAGGTTTCAGAGGATAAATGGTGGGAAATACCTCCACCCCTCTTCATAGAACTAGGGTCAACACCCTACATCAAGCCTTATTGTGCAACTATTTTTCTTAGAGTCACGTCATCAAACAACCACTCTGGAAAAGTCGTGTGTCCTGTCAAAACCATACTTACCACAGATCATAACAATATTTCAAATCATAAATTAAATAATAATGATAACTTATAGCATACACTATCTTCTTGATGTCTACGACATCCATGTTATCTCATTACTGTAGTCATTTGGCTATCACATAGCTCATCAACCTGTAGGTTAATTTACCAATAACTCATATCCATGTATATACATCATAATTTTATATAAGAATCCATATCTGTATTGACGTTCAATTAAGAAATGTATGTTTATTTTTATCATGTCTTACATCTGTTATGCATTCTCAACATAATTTTGAATTAGTATCCATGTACCTAAATTCCAAATCTTAATTTGCATGTTTAAGCAAATCAGAGAGTTATCATCATCATGAGCATATAACAATTAAAATCTTAGTATGAAACACATAACTAGGTCAAGATGTACACTTCTCGTATGTCTATATCAATATTGTTGAGTCCAAGTAGTTGTTAATAAATGAATTATTGAGATGAGAAAAATCAAAGTTCTAACTACCTAAAGCCAAAACATGGAAAAATCTAGATAAGGGAGGTTGATAGATAATAATGAGGGTGGTTGAGGAGACTTGGGGAAGGGTGTATGGAAACTTGATAAATAGGGAGGAGAAGTGGTGAGGAAGGGAGGATGAAGGAGGTTTTTGAGCATGATGAGAGGTTGTGAAATCTTTGGAAGATATATTTCTTATGATGGTTTTCTTTGAGCATTTGTGTTTTGTTGTTCTTGGAGTCACGGGCACAGAGGGATAAAAAACCGAAAGGTTTCTTGGATCTAGGAAGCTGGCTAGGCTCCTAGTTGGCTGGGAGGATTCTGTTGTTTCACTCTAAGCAAGCGGGAAAAGAATGCTTGGAAGCGACCAAGACTACATTACAACCGATGAGCTTTGACAAGCTAAGGATGAGGTATTTTTCGGTGGTATTTGGTTATTGATATTTTGTATATACTTTTGTTTTAAGTTCTAAATCATAGAGTTAACATATTACTTATTTCATCATGTTATCTAAATTTATCATTGAGCAAATGTAGAAGAATTGTGTAAATGAAAATCAATAAAATTATGCTCAAACAAAGTTGTTATCGTGTATGTATTTAATGAAAGATTAATTGTTTAACATCCTGGATGGGTGTTACAGTTGTGACAGGTTATTCATACATGTTTGGTGCATGGTTGATGCACTTATTCATGGTACAAGTTGAAGTACAGGTAGATGCATGGTTGATGCACTTGTTTATGGTACAGATTGATTACAGGTTGGTGCATGGTTGATGCACTTGTTTATGGTACAAGTTGATTACAGGTTGATGCTTGGTTCAGGTTATTGGTACAGGTTGTTTGGTGCAGGTTGATTGGTACAGGTTTACAACAATATATCTCACAATGATAGTGTGACAGTGGTTTCATCATTCTACTTATACTTCAGGAAGGTTGGACGGGGCAAGGACAGGTGGTTGTAGCTGAAGAACATAGGGGGTTGTAGCCTCCTTCTGGTTGTAGCTAGAGAATTGGGAAGTTGGAGCTTCCCTCGGGTTGTAGCCTGAAAAACTAGGGAGTTGGAGCCTCATTCCAGTTGCAACTGGAGAAAAAAGGAATTTGATGCTTACAATGAATGTAATTCTTCAAGACATATAAGAAAAATCATTCTGTGGTTTTCTCCTGCTTTGGGTTTCCATGTAAAACAATGGTGTACTATGTATGTGTGTGATTGCTCATTTGTTCATTGTTTATTTACTCCGCAACTATTGGATGATAATGCTACATTGACATTGATATAACACTTGCATTTTATGGAGAAAATGATTATATTTATATATTACTGATCCACTCCCCCCCCCCCCTCCTCAGTAATCCAACAATTGGGATCAAAGCTGGTTCCTTCAGGGAATAGTTTAACCACTGGAAGGAGATCATGGATTATTCTGAGAATGGAGTAGCAATGTTTAATGGTCATAATGGTTTTAAGTATGAGATGTGGAGCAGAATGACGAAAGTAATATGACTATTAGACAGGGGGAGTCTATGCGATAGTTGTGACATACCAAAGAACCATCCTTCTAGCAGCTTGCAGAGTTTGAGAAGACAGATCCAGAGCAGTGAGTTAGCAGAAGTACAGTTTGATAGATTAATCAAGACTACATGATGGTATAGTGATAAATGGGTTAGCATTATGGACAGTTGCACAAGTAGAGTCTTGGACAATATGGACATAGATGGATTTCTAAGAATACTTAGTAGGTTTGGACAGATATATGAAAGTGGACGAGAGCATGGATTAATAGATTGGTTCAGAGAGTGGTTCAGAGACAAAGGAACATTATCATAATGGATGATAATTACACAGGAAATGGCTCGAACAATGCTCATAGATTCCAAATTGATAGATGTTTTTTGGACACATGCAATGCATACAACAGTTCACATTCAAAATAAAGTAATGCTCATAAACAACAATGACAGAATGCTCTATGAACTATGGAAAGGAAGCGAAGACAACAACCTCTACATCAAGGTAATTCAAGTTGGTATTTTATTAATTGAAATTTATGTTGATGATATTGTTTTGGAAGTACTAATGATAAGTTAAGCCAAAAAAATTCAAAGGATATGCATAATGAATTTAAAATTTCATTACTTGGAGAACTATTATTTTTTTGGGGTCTTCAGATATGTCAAAGCAACCAAGGAATTTTTATTTCTCAAACTAAGTATATCAGAGAAATGCTAAAGAGGTTCAGAATGGAAGATTGCAAATTAGTTACCAGTCCTATGAAAACTAGTTGCAAGTTGAGCAAAGATGATGATTCAAAGTCTATAGACCAGAGACAATATAGGTCAATGATTGGTAGATTACTATATGTGACATCATCCAAACCAGATGTAATGCAGGTAGTTGAACAAGTAACCCAATTTCAAACAACACCAAAGGAATCACATGTATTAGCAATGAAGCGGATTTTCATATATCTCAAAGAAACATAAGAGTTTGGATTATGGTATCCAAAAGGAAAGGATCTATCACTTATTGCCTACACAAATGCAGATTGGGCAGGTTGCATTGATGACCGACAAAGCACCAGTGGAGTAGCGTTCTACTTGGGTGAGTGTTTAGTATCATGGTTAAACAAGAAACAATCATCAATATCCTTATCTACAGCCAAGACAAAATATATTGGAGTAACAACATATTGTACACAAGTTCTATTGATGAATCAAACTTTGACAGATATACAGGTTGAGTATGATGAGTCCATTCCAATCTATTGCGACAATACAAGCACCATCAATATCTCAAATAACCCGGTGATGCACTCCAAGACGAAGCACATTCCAATCAAGTATCACTTTCTATAGGAACAGGTTGCAGAGAAGAACATTAGAGTTGAATATGTGGGCACAAAAGAACAAGTGGAAAACATCTTTACAAAACCGTTTCCACAGGAAGCCTTTGAGTGTCTTCGCCAGAGACTAGGAGTAATTTCTACTCCAAAATGAATGTTTTTGAATGTTTATCTTATATGTCTTAGATGTACACAAGGAAACACCATAAATAGGACAATTCAGGTTGGGAGATCAGTTTCAAGAAGAGTTAAGTTAGGGGGAGCAGCCCCAGATGGAAATATACCTTTGCCATTGATAACAAAGGGGAGAGATATTTATCAAATTCATGATAGAAATGCTTGGAGAGAGAGCACGGAGGCATGTAGACAGGGGGAGCAGCCCAATGAGAGTTCAGTCAGGGGGAGCATCCCCAAAGGAAGATACTCTTTGCCATTGATGTCAAAGGGGGAGAGATAGAAACATTGATGAGGAGTATAAGCATGAATGTTATCATGACTAAGTGTTGCCATCAATTCCAAAGGGAGAGATTGTCAGATAGTTGGCTTAGGTTGATGGACAATTGGTATGGATTGTTGGTTGTCGTTGATGTCAACTATTGGAGAGTGATATTGTAGATTGATGTCAACCCTTGAAGAAAGTCTGGTAGCGAATTTTGGTAGCACAAAGGTTTGGGTAATGGACCCAAGTTTATTTGATGTATAATGGTATGAGTTTTGATATATTTGAAGGTAATATTATTCTAGATGGATAGTACATGTCATGTCATTTCTGGTGGTATGTGGAACGTCACATAACTCCTCACGGTTTGAGAGTTATGGCCTTACGAAGTTGGAGGACCCTCATATGTTGGCTTGAAGCCCCAACGGGTCAAAGAAGTCAAAGTTCTTGCAAAGAAGAAATTATTTAAATAATAAAGTGAAGTGACAAAGTCAAAGAGGATTATTTAAATAATAAAGTGAAGTGACAAGGTCAAAGAGTATTATTTAAATAATAAAGTGAAGTGACAAAGTCAAGGATGATTATTTAAATAATAAAGTAAATAGAGAACTTTCTAATTATGGAAAGTGGTTATAAGAAGGTTAATCCTAAAATGAGGAAAATGGGTTAAGTAGTCAAGTAGCTATTGGATATATGAACAAGTGGCAACTTGGGCAAAGCTAGACATAGGTGACTATGTGGACAAAGTGGCTATGTGGTCTAGAAGATGCTTCTAAGAAAGCTACATGAAAGTATAAATAAAAGGCAAAGCTCTCTCATTTAAATCACACTTGAGAATATTGAATATCTACAGGTGACTAAGGTAACTAAAGGATATCTAAGCCGAATTTCAGAGAGAAGGTGAAGTAAATAAGGTCGAAATTCAAGGGAGGATAAATTCTTTTGATTATGTTTTCTAAGGTATGTTATTTGCAGGACATTTCACCATTTTCACAATAACTTTTTTTCTAAAATGATTCAAACCGTGAAATTGGAAGGCCATTGAGAAACCATACCCAAGTAGTTTTGGTATGAATTTCAGCTTGTGGGTCATTGTATTTTTGGAGTTACACTACGTGGAAAATAGGGTTTGTGGTTAGTCCTGAAACTAGTCTAAAAGAGGTGTTTCGGGTAAAAATGTCATAAATTATTCATAACAGATCCAAATTCAGTAAGACCAAATGTGTTGGTTAGAGTACAATCTGTAGTATTATGTGTACAATTTTCAAATCCATACAACAAATATTCAATGCGGGGAACGCTCTACAAGTTCATTCTCTAAAATAAGTCAGAATTCAACAAGGTATGTCATTTTTTCTATAACTCATTTTCTAAGAGGTTCCAAGCAGTGAAACCTGGAGGAATTGCATAAAACACACTGAAGAATATTGTGTACTATTTTCAGATCTTTATTCATTACAAGTACATAGTTATGATTATTTCAAGTTAGGGTTGTTGACTAATACAAAACTAGTCATGTGAAACTAAAGTAAAGTTTGATGAAAATGATAGTCTCTTTTTGTTAAAGTTAAGGGGGTTTGTAGGTATGTGATCATATACACCAGGTCTATTATAGAGTTACAAATCAGATTTGGATGATGAAATTGATGAGGGCTTTTGGTTGAGGTACATGTTGAGTACATGGTTGAGACAAATAGTTGATGAGTTGACGCATACATGAGGTGTATAGTTGATGATGTTGGTACATCTTGATGAATCATAATTGATGAGTAGTTGATACATGATTGGTACATACTTGGTACATGGTTGGAGGCACTTGTTAGCAGTATTGTTGACACATGGTTTATGGATGTTGTAACATACTTGTATTGTATATTATTAGAAACACATATTGATCTTGGTGATGATTATGAGTTGTTGTGTTATTCTTGGTTGATGCACATCTTTGAGAGTTGTCTCGGTGATTGATCTTGGTGAGTAGATATGATTTGGTTGATAAGATTGATGAGACAAGTTGTTGTGATAGGTTTTTTGGACATGTTGTGATAGGTTATTTGTACATGTTTGGTGCATGGTTGATGCACTTATTCATGGTACAAGTTGAGTTACAAGTAGGTGCATGGTTGATGCACTTGTTTATGGTACAGATTGATTACATGTTGTTTGGTACAAGTTGGTGCATGTTTGATGCACTTGTTTATGGTGCAGATTGATTACAGGTTGATGCATGGTTCAGGTTATTGGTACATGTTGTTTGGTGCAAGTTGATCGGTACAGGTTTACAACAGTATATCTCATAGTGATAGTGTGACAGTGGTTTCATTATTCTACTTATACGTCAGTGAGGTTGGACAGGGCAAGGACATGTGGTTGTAGCCACCTTCCGGTTGTATCCGAAAACACAGAGGGTTGTAGCCTCCTTCTGGTTGTAGCTAGAGAATTGGGGAGTTGGAGCTTCCCTCAGGTTGTAGCCTGAGAAACTAGGGGGTTGGAGCCTCTTTCCAGTTGCAGCTGGAAAACAAAGGAAGTTGGTGCTTACAATGAATGTAATTCTTCAAGACATATAAGAAAAACCATTATGTGGTTTTCTTCCGCTTTGGGTTTCCACGTAAAACATTGGTGTATTGTGTATGTGTGTGATTGTTTATTTGTTCATTGTTTATTTACTCTACAACTATTGGATGATAATGCTACATTGATATAACACTTGCATTTTATGGAGAAAATGATTATATTTCTCTATTATTGATTCACCCACCCCCCTCTCAGTAATCCAACAATTGGGATCAGAGTTGGTTCCTTCAGGGAACAGTTTAACCACTGGAAGGAGATCATGGATTATTATGAGAATGGAGTAGAAATGTTTAATGGTCATAATGGTTTTAAGTATTAGATGTGGAGCAGAAGGACGATAGTATTTTTACAAGAACATGGACATTATATTTGGCTATCAGTTGTTACAAGATATGATAGTTAGAAAAGGGCAAAGACTATAGCCAAGAAGGAATTGAAGAAGAATAACAAAATAAAAATGGATTACCTAATCTGGGAAGGATTACCTAATCCGGTAAGAGAAAATGTTGGTAAATGTTCATTAGCCAAGGAACTTTGGGATAAGTTACATGACATATATTATTCACCCATCACAGATTCAAAAAATGCCAAAGAAGATGCAGATACAGAACAAGAAGAAAAATGTTCATCATGTTAAAAATATTCAGAAGAGGAAGAGTGAAGAAACGAAAGTTAATTACAGAGAAAAATTGATCAGTGCAATTGAATATCTAAAGAAAGAAAGAGAAGAAAACAAGTCATCCAAGAAAGTATTGATGAATCAAAAGGAAAGTGTTCAAGGTTCCGAAAAATATCAGCAGGTCATCAAGAATTTAAGAGTTCAACTAAAAGAGGCCAGAAGAATTGAAGAAACTCTAGAATATCAAAAGAAATATTTAGAAGCCAACATAGCAGCACAAAAGGAATAAGCAAAAAAAAGAAAAAATATATTGATGGATTGTCTCAAAGAAAGAACCAATGACTTAAACCAACTTGAAGAAGAGTTTAGTCAAGAGGAGAGAAGACTGGAAGAAGAAATAATTACATTGAAAATCCAACTTGAAGAAGCAAAGGGAATAGAAAAAGTCATGAAGTCTCAGATAATGAAGAAAAAAGAAGAGGTTGAGAATCTTAAAGAAGAATTTGTCACGCTAAGAGTCAAGCTCAGCAAGAACGTTGAAGAGACAGAAACATCCACATCAGTTGTAAAGAATGAAGAGAAACACTCTATGTTGCTAGAAAAGAAGAATGAAGAAAATAGAAATATTTATGCAGAAGTACTCAAATGAAAGAATCATGGTCAACCAAAATCTAAGAAAATTAATAAAGATACATCCATGTTCAAGCCACAAAGAAGATTCAATCATGATCATGATTAGTCAAGGTAGAAATTCAGAAGGACTACACCAAAAAGAAGATCATTCACTTCCGGGTATGCAAATTTATTTTATGGTCATTGTTTTTATTGTACTAACTTTGGACATAAGGTTGCAGATTGCAGGGATTATAAAAGAAATGTTCAAGAAAGAAATGCATACGTGGCCCCACATAACATTGAATGTTACAAATGTCATAACTATGGACACATAATCGTGATTGTAGAAGCATGATCGATACTTCCATGAAAGAGAACACTGATATTAAATATAAGAAAGTATGGATAAGAAAATAGGAAGAACAGGTGAACAAAGACCAGGTCCCAGAGATCGCAAGATTGACAATAAAACGAGATGAAGAAAAATCTATAGAGGAAAAGAAGGATGTCAAATATAGAAAGGTTTGGAAAATAAATGAAAGAAAAGAAGGACAAGTAAATAAGAAACAAGTTCAAGAGATTGTACTTTCAGGTATTGTAGTGAAAGATGAATCCATAGACATAAAGAAATAAGTCATAGCTCAGAGAGATGATGAATCTACCAATGAAGATGATGATGAATACACATTAGAGAATGAATTGTTCTTAGCCATCCGGCTTAGAGACTCCTAGGTAATATGAATATTAGACAAGGGGAGTCTAGGCGATAGCTGTGACAGACCAAAGAACCATCCTTCTAGCATCTTGCAGAGTTTGAGAAGATAGATCCAGAGCAGTCAGTTAGCAGAAGTACAGTTTGATAGATTAATCAAGACTTCATGATAGTATAGTGATAAATGGGTTAGCATTATGGACAGTTGCACAAGTAGAGTCTTGGATAGTATGGACATAGATGGATTTCTAAGAATACTTAGTAGGTTTGGATAGATATATGAAAGTGGACGAGAACATGGATTAATAGATTGGTTCAGAGAGTGGTTCAGAGACAAAGGAACATTATCATAATGGTTGATAATTACACAGGAAATGACTCGAACAATGCTAATAGATTCCAAATTGACAGATATTTTTTGGACACATGCAGTGCATACAACAGTTCACATTCAAAATAGAGTAATTAGCATAAACAACAATGACAAAACGCCCTACGAACTATGGAAAGGAAGCGAAGACAACAACCTCTACATCAAGGTAACTCAAAGTAGTATTTTATTAATTGAAATTTATGTTGATGATATTGTTTTGGAAGTACTAATGATAAGTTAAGCCAAAACATTTCAAAGGATATGCATAATGAATTTGAAATGTCATTACTTGGAGAACTATTCTTCTTTTTGGGTCTTTAGATATGTCAAAGCAACCAAGGAATTTTTATTTCTCAAACTAAGTATATCAGAGAAATGCTAAAGAGGTTTGGAATGGAAGATTGCAAACTAGTTACCAGTCCTATGAAAACCAGTTGCAAGTTGAGCAAAGATGATGATTCAAAGTCTATAGACCAGAGACAATATAGGTCCATGATTGGTAGATTACTATATGTGACATCATCTAGACCAGATGCAATGCAAGCAGTTGGACAGGTAGCACGATTTCAAACAACACCAAAGGAAACACATGTATTAGCAGTGAAGAGGATTTTCAAATATTTCAAAAGAACAGAAGTGTTTGGATTATGGTATCCAAAAGGAAAGGATCTATCACTTATTGCCTACACATATGCAGATTGGGCAGGTTGCATTGATGACTAACAAAGCACCAGTGGAGCAGCGTTCTACTTGGGTGAGTGTTTAGTATCATGGTTAAACAAGAAACAATCATCAATATCCTTATCTACAGTCGAGGCAAAGTATATTGCAGCAGCAACGTGTTGTACACGGGTTCTATGGATGAATCAAACTCTGACAAATATACAAGTTGAGTATGATGAGTCCATTCCAATCTATTGCGACAATACAAATGCCATCAGTATCTCAAATAACCCGGTGATGCACTCCAAGACGAAGCACATTCCAATCAAGTATCACTTTCTACGGAAACAGGTTGCGGAGAAGAACATCAGAGTTGAATATGTGGGCACAAAAGAACAAGTGGCAGACATCGTTACAAAACCGTTTCCACAAGAAGCCTTTGGGTATATTTGCCAGAGACTATGAGTAATTTCTACTCCAAAATGAATTCTTTTGAATGTTTATCTTATATGTCTTAGATGTACACGAGGCAACACCATAAATATGACAATTCAGGTTGGGAGATCAGTTTCATGAAGAGTTAAGTCAGGGGGGGTATCCCCAAGGACAGTTCAGTTAGGGGGAGCAACCCCAGATGGAAAGATACCTTTGCCATTGATGACAAAGGGGGATAGATTTATCATATTCAAGATAGAAATGCTTGGAGAGAGAGCACAGAGGCATGTAAACAGGGGGAGCAACCCAATGAGAGTTCAGTCAGGGGGAGCATCCCCAAAGGGAGATACCTTTTTCCATTGATTTCAAAGGGGGAGAGATATAAACATTGATGAGGAGTATAAGCATGAATGTTATCATGACTAAGTGTTTCCATCAATGTTGGTGTTGCCATCAATTCCAAAGGGGGAGATTGCCAAATAGTTGGCTTAGGTTGATGGACAGTTGGTATGGATTGTTGGTTATCGTTGATGTCAACCATTGGAGAGTGATATTGTAGATTGATGTCAACCCTTAGTTATTGATGTCAACCCTTGAAGAAAGTCTAGTAGAGAATTCATGTAGCACAAAGGTTGTTAGAATATAATGGATGTGATCGTTTTACCATTGACAATATCTCTATTTTCACCCAACCATAGGCCGAAGCCACCCTCCGAGCACCTTAACCTTGACAGAGAATCACTTCGGAAGAAAACCCTAAGTTAGATAGCCAAAAAAGGGTAGCGCACCTTTCCCCAAGGATAGCGCACCAACAAGAACTGATCAGATGTTCCAAACCCTAGCCAAGAGATAGTCCAAGCATAACTGCTATTTGCAGCAGCTGTAACGACAACTCTCCTCCAAACCTGCGCAGAAACTGGGCAATTGCAGTGCGCACAAGTGTTGCTCTACAATTCTGAGACTGCCTGCTAGAATAAGAACTGACCTCCTGTATTTATACTAATTCTAGCTAACTGCCTGGGCCGACTTCTTATTCTGGGTATCTATCTGTTCAGTATTATATTATTATTTCTAGCCGACTTCTTCTCTTGGAGGCTAATAACCTAATATAAATTATCTTCTTGAGCCGACAAGTCATCTAGGGTTATTAGCCAACTCATTAGGGTTTCTTCTTGCTTCCCGAAGTAATCTATCCTTGTCAGGTTTACACGTGAAGGTAAATATCTCCCACAACTACCATAATATCAACACTCACTCCTAGCTAGGGAGGTATTACAGGTAATGGTCTTGAGCACAAAACATACCATTCACCCGGTAGCATCAACATAGTTATATAGACTAGATCATGACTAGATCATGAGCACCATCATCATCATCAACTGCATCATCTCTCGAAACCATACTCTATCTAAGTAATCAGACATGATGTTCACTCCACAGAGTGATACAAGAGCCATTCTTCTAATCTAGAAGAGTAAATGTTCTAAACCATTTTCTGTCTGGAAAATCTCTGTTCATCAATCATCTGGCTGATAATTATTTCCAATAAATTGTTGATAGTCTTCAAGGCAATCAGAACAAAATAGAACACAACTGTGTCTATCCATAGTAGTACATAACTACAATCCAGTGGTACACTACCACACCAAGTAACACACAAGTACTTGATCAGCAATGTATAGTCACGAACAGTGGAACACATCCACCACAGTAGTATACATCTACTGTCATACAGTCTTCATAACAATCATCTGATACCAACCTGCACAGAAACAATGTTATGATATAAACTGAATCATCTGGGCCAATCTTTCACTCACATCTGTGAGATCTGAAAGAATATCTTCCCTCATAGTAGAACAATGAGATATCTTGACTATTCTTCTCAAGCAAGGAAGAATATATGTCCTGTCTTCTGAACCTGGGCCATTCTTCCTACACTAATCAAAGTGCACCCTGGAGAGAATGTATAAACCCTAAGGAATGTTTGTCCCTGATTGTTGAGCCTGGACCATTCCCCACCCTCGGCCATTCCTCCTACACTAATGAAAGTGCAACCTGGAGAGAATGTATAAACCCTAAGGAATGATTGTCCATACCATTTTCCCTATTAACCACAAGAGGAAAAGACTATCCTGTATCAACCTCCAAAACGAACCATTCCTCATGTCAACCACAATGAGAAATCGTTGTCCGGCGAGGTGGGTCAGTCTTCTTGAGTAACCCTCAAGAAGAGAGACTTCCATAGACCACTCCCCATGCTAACCACAATGGGAAGTTGTTGTCTATGATACATCAACAATCTGGACCATTTCCCATGTTAACCACAATGGGAAATCGTTGTCTGTCAGAAATCTCAATCCACTTTCCGAACTGGAAATGAAATTGCTCATCCTGAACCATTTTTTGAACTGAAAAATGATTGTCCATAAATCAATACATATCAGTGCTCCCTCCCAACCTGGGAGTCATCTCTTCCTTTTTCAATAGGAAGTCGTCTCCACGAGCTCCAACTTGAGTACGCAAACTCTTTCATCTTGGATAGAAGTTTTACCTAAATGTCTTCTTATTTGCTCATCTGTGGAAATATGTATTGGAGAACCACTTTCTCCTTTCTGGACTTCATCTCGGATAATGTAATGCTTGATTTGAAATGTACTTCGGTCTGGAACATTGGTTTTATCTGAAGGCTTCATGTAGCTCTGATCAATAGAGTATATCATTCTTGGAAAACTGGAACATATCGATGTGGCACTTCTTCTGTCATCATGGGATCTGATCTACTGAGTAATCATCTTGATGTTATAGGAAATCTTTACCACGCTTATGTTGTGCACTGGAGGTTCTCCACCAAGTTATCTTCTTCTATCTGCATACAAGGGTCTCTTTCTGGTATGCCTCAAAGTCTTGAGATTGCTCTTCATACGCTCTTTATTCAATTTCTCTGGAGAACAATCTTTGCATTTATCTGATGTAGAACTCCAACTCATGGATGTTGTGGATGATATAATGACTCATGTAGAGATAAGTCTAGTTTACTCGAACAAGTAATCATAGTCTTCTCCCTCCATCTGGGAGAACCTCTAGTTTTGGATCTTGCAATGCTTTCATTCATAAGTCTTCCATACACTGTTCTTCATCACGACTTTCAGTTCCTCTGCTTGATTGATTTTATTGAGTTTATATTAGACTGACAATCTTGTGATTCTTGATATAATGACTGGTTGTTCTGGATTCTCTTTCTTTCTTGGAATCTTCATGTGTTTCTTTAGTTCTCAGGTCCATGGAGTTTTTTATAGATTCCATGCCCTAAAGATTCCATAATAGGATCACGGATGTGGATGGACAACCAGGGATACTTTAAGGCTTCTCTTTTAATAATACGTATTGTCTTTCATGGCTGCTATCATGGATATATACTTCATCATCTTCAATGGCTCATAGGATTAGCTCCCTCCTAATCCTTGCTTCATGTATGAGTGCATATAATCGGCTCCCTCCGTCTAACAGAGGCCACGCTTCCATTTGCATCCTTATTGTCTTCTGCAATATATAATTGGCTCTCTTGTCTAACAGATTCCACGCTTTCGTCTTGTTGTCTTCTACAAAACATCATAAGTCTTTTTCCAATTTCCTCTCGATTGCTGACTTCTTTCTGTCTTTGCTTCTTCTAAGTCTCTTCATGATTGATTCGGCTTATCTTGCAATAGCTTCCACATGATTTGTATTTCATCCTTTCATGTGTATTATCTAATGATATCCATTCTTATCTTGTTGTTCTTCCATAGGTATAGTTCTTCTTGGAACACATTATCTTCCAAGAGATAGATATACAAGATATGTACAGAGAGGATGCAAACAAGATATGTACAAGAAATAAGAAGAGTTTTGTTACCTTTAGAAGAAGAAGTCTCTTCTATCCTGCTTAGCCTTCTTTGTAGGTTCCTTTTCTTTGGCAATTGATGCTTTGTGTTTCTCCTTCCTTTTCTTTAGCTCGGGACAATGATTCTTGTAGTGACCATACTTTCGACAGTTGAAGCATTGTACCTCTGAAATGTCTTTCTCTTGATTTGGCTTCCTCCTTGAACCAAAATTCCTTTTGTTCCTGAAGTTCTTGAATCTTGCTGTGAAGGCTTGATCATCGTACTTTTTTTGGAGTTTCTCTTTTGCATTGATCCTTGATTCTTCTTGAGCACAACAAGTCCAAAGTTCTTCAAATGTCGAATACTCCTTTCTTGTGTTCATGCTTGCGGCAAATGCATCCCACGTCTTGGGAAGACCATTGAGTACTATGTTTACCAACTCCTTCTCTGAGATGATCTCTTCAACAACTTGTAGTTGATCTCTTAACTGAGAAATTCTCACAAAGTATGATGTTATGCTGTCATCATCATTCATCTTCATGTCACAGAGCTCATTCTTTAGACTCATTACTTGTCCAATGTTTCTGACTGAGAAGAGGTTTGTTAGGGCATCGTACATCTTCGATGAGTCAAGATGGGAGATGTAGGGTATCAAGTGGTCTTTTATGGATTCCACTATGATACTCATAGCATTAATGTTATCGTCTTTGAACTTCTCCATAGCTACAACATTATGCGGTTCCTTCTCTTTGTTGAAATAATGTAACTGCAAAGAGTATTCTTATTATTATTGTTATATTATTTATAGGATCAATCCCCATTGTGGATTGATCATGTCGGTTATTGTATTAGGAGCAAATCCCCTTTTATGGATTGGTCAACAGAAAATTATAATAGGCAGAATAAGAAGTCGGACCCAGCAGTTATTATTGAGACCCAGAAATATAATAAAGGTGGGTTTACCCACCCAAATTGAGAAGTCGGCCCTGCCAGTGAAGAGACACTTCACACTTGCCAGACTTGTATATATAGAGAGGCCAGCGCCTCACTTTGACACACAACACACTTGCTCATTTCTAAGAGGCAAGTTGCGACTTACCAGTTGGAGAGAGGGAGAAGAGTGGCGCATCTTTTGGAGAGGGCTTTCTCTATTGGTTTGAGTTATCTCTTGACATTGTATTGGCAATTTATGATAAGAAAGTTTTTGTTGGGTTTTCTTCCCCTAGAGGGTTTCCTAGGATAAATGTGGTGTCTCTTGTGAATGTGTATTTCTCAGTGATCTTATTCTTATGTTGCTCTTATCTATTGAAAAGGCAAGAACAATAATAATGACTTAAACATTAACATGGTTTCAGAGCCAACCTGAAGGAAGCATATTTCACAAGAGAAAAACGTCACTGTTGCAGTACCTGCAAATTAGGGTTTTTCAAAAGTGAATCTTTTCAGCTTCAAAACCACCTAGAAAGTTGTGCCCTCCCCCAAGGATCATTTTGGCACCTTGAGCGCACATTTTCAGTGGCTAGATCTCCCGGAAAGTGAAACCAGTTGCAATCACCCTTGAAGTTTTCTTAAGAATTGTTAATGATTACTGTTGCTACCAGATGGAGCCACTACCTGCAAATGCCATCAAAGGTATGTACTCACATATGTTTAATGGTTAAACCCTAAAGAGTATTTGCAGGAGAAGGGATCTTTTTCCATAGATCCAGAAGGATCTCAAGATCCAACACATTCAGAGGAATGATGCAACCCAGGTGTGATTATTCTGATATGCATCTATTTGTCATAACATTATCTTGATTAGTGTTGCATGTTGAAGCTATGATCAAATTATTAAAAAGATTAAAAGTTGATCATAGAGTTTATCCTCTAACCTAACCTTCTGTCAAGATAGCTTATTGTCTTAGTACAACAGATAGGTTGAAGAAAGCACTCGTCACTTGAGTGAAGGAGACCTGGAAGAAAAGCAAGCACTCATTCTTGAGGACAAGGCTCTAGGTTTGATTAATCAAGATTAAAAGGTACACATGACAAGTTGATGACTATAGTTGAGATAACAGTCATCGTAAAGTATTATACTTGATAGCATGTGAGCATATAGAGGTATATGCTTTGCCTGATACAACTAACATCTCCTCTAGGAGAAACCTTGTGTGTTAGTTTCATGTTGCCATGGAAGAATGCTTGGTCACAACACTATAAGAGTGTTGACCTCATTTAGTATTGTATTCCTTACCTTTAATCTTTGCTTCAGATAAATTATAAGTGATAGCTCTAAAGGAGCTACTGTGATGGTTGTTCGTGCTATTGGTTTATATTATCAAGAAGGATATTATTCTTGCTTGTTGTTGACCTTGCTCCAGGTCACATGAGGAAGTTGTAGCAAAGGTTGCAGAAGGCAACGTGCTAAAGGAGAGACCATAAATGAAGCAATCATCATTGGAAGAGAAGAAGGTGACTTGCATAAGATATAGGGTCACTCAGAAGCTGCCATGACCCACGCCATTGAAGAATCTTGGCATTGAAAATTAGCTCACTTCAACTACAAGGTGCTACCATACATATGTGAAGCGGTCACAGGTTTACTAGAACTCAAAGGTGACCATGAAGGCGTATGCAATGGATGTGCACAAGGGAAGAACATCAAGAACCCGTTTCCAAAGAGGGACAACAAGGCAGAAGGAGTCCTATAACTCATTCATTTAGATGTATGTGGCCCAATGCCATCATCCTCCATTAGTGGGTATGTATACTATGTACCATTCATTGATGATTATTCTCATAAAGACCTGGATATATTTGAAGTGTTCAGCAATTTCAAGGAATTCAAAGCCTTGATAGAGAACCTTTCTGTAAGGAAGATTAAGATACTCAGGTCAGATAATGGAGGAGAATATACCTCAAAAGAGTTCCTAAACTTCTGCAAAGATGTTGGGATCAAGATCCCCAACAAAACGGTGTAGCTGAACGGAAGAACATAACCATATTGGAAGATGTGAAGACTATGATCAATGATCAAGATCTTCCTATGTGCTTATGGGCAGAAGCAGGAATGGCAGTTGTTTATGTGCAGAACCGATTGCCCCATAGTGCACTTGGGCTCAAGACACCGGAAGAGATGTTCACCAGAAAGAAGCCAAAGGTAAGCCATCTAAAAATATTTGGTTGTCCAGTGTTTATTCATATACCTAAAGAAAAGAGAAACAAGTTGGATCCTTTAGGAAAGAATGAAATATTTGTGGGATATTGTGAGGTCTCCAAGGCCTTCAAAATCTATATACCAAGTCAACATCACATTGAGATCAACAGGGATGTGACCTTTGATGAAGATGCAACGCTCAAGAAATCTAAACTGTACCAGCTTGAAGAGGTATATGAAGAAGAACCCGTAATCCCCAATACTGCAATGAGGGAGGTTCCCAGAGCTGCAGAACCAGTGAGGGAAGTTGTAACTTCCCCTGATGAGGAACTTCTAGAATACCATGATATAGTAGAAGTACAAGAACCTCCTCAAATGACCTTCTCCCATAAAAGAAAGCCTGCTTGGGCAAGAGAGCTTATTCAAGATGGAGAGAAGTATGGTGTTCCAGAAGGAACCTCGAGATAGGTGAAAAGACCAAAGCCATTCTCCAACTATATGGCTTTGATGTGTGATCTTCTAGAAGAAGAGCCTACCTGCTCTGAAGAAGCCATTCAGAGAAAATAATGGGCAGATGCCATGACAGAGGAATACCAATCCATAATGAAGAACAAAGTATGGGAAATAGTTCCCAGATCGAAGAATAAAGATGAGGTATCCTACATATGGCTCTTCAAAATAAAACATGCTGCTAATGGAAGTATTGAGAAGTATAAAGCAAGATTTGTCGCTCGTGGTTTTTCCCAGAAGGAAGGCATTGACAATGAAGAGACATTCACTCCTGTAGCCAGATACACTTCGATTAAGACATCATACCTCTTGCAGCTAATATGAAGTGGACGCTGCACCAGATGGATGTGAAGACAACTTTCCTAAACGGTGTCATTGAAGAGGGAGTGTATATAGAGCAACCTCAAGGATTTGAGGTAGAAGATAGGAAGTCTCATGTCTGCAGATTGAAGAAAGCCTCATACGGATTGAAGCAAGCTCCTAGAGCTTGGTATGGCCATATAGACAGTTTCTTGACGAGCTTAGGCTTTACCAAGAGTAAAACAGACTCAAATCTCTACTTCAAAATTATGGATAATGAGCCAGTAATCTTACTGTTATATGTGGATGACTTATTCTTAACTAGAGAAGAAAAGCTCATTGTTGAATGTAAAAAAGAGACTTGTCTCTGAATTTGAAATGAAAGACCTTGGCCTAATGCATTATTTCTTAGGTCTTGAGGTATGGCAGAATCCAGAGAGGATCTTCCTTAACCAAGGGAAGTACATGGTCGAGATCTTAAAGAGATTCGACATGCTGGAATGCAAACCCATGAATACACCCATGGAAGCAAAGTTGAAGCTGTTGGTCGATACTTCGTCAGATTTGATTGATGCCACACTGTACAGACAGATTATTGGATCACTGATATACCTGATGAACACCAGACCAAACATTTGTTTTTCCATGAACACCTTGAGTCAGTTTCTGGTAGAGCCCAGACATGTTCACCTAGTGGCTGCAAAACATGTGATGAGGTACCTTAAAGGTACGATAGATTATGGTCTCAACTATGATGGAGATCATAATTCCACATTGAGTGGATACATTGATTCAGATTGGGCAGGAAGCGTTGCTGACAGAAAAAGCACTTCCGGATGTTGTTTCAGTTTGGGATCAGCCATGATTCCGTGGTAGAGTAAGAAGCAATCCAGTATTGCTCTCAACACAGCGGAAGTAGAGTACATTGCCGCATGTTCTGCTAGCTGCGAAGCTATATCGCTTCGAAAGTTGTTGACCGGCCTATTTGACTTAGAGATGGAAGCAACTGTTGAAATAATGTAACTGCGAAGAGCATTCTTATTATTTTGTTATTGGATTAAATCCCCATTGTGGATTAATCATGTCATTATTATTATTTTTATTATTAGATTAATCCCCATTGAGGATTAATCAAGTCGGTAAT